>CAJUXJ010000343.1:0-35979 GCA_910589775.1 Avena eriantha
GAAAGAACACACGTGTGATGACATTTGTTGATCCATATGTGGTTTGTGGAAAGAACACACATGCGATGACTCTAGTGGATCCATATGTGGTTTGTGGAAAAGAACACACATACAATTACTCTAGTGGGTACATGTGTGGTTTGTGGAAAGAACACATATGCAATGACATTGGTTGATACATATGTGGTTTATGAAAAGAACACACATGCAATGCCATTGGTTGATCCATGTGTGATGTGTGGAAAGAACACACATGCAATGCCATTGGTTGATCCATATGTGGTTTGTGGAAAGAACACAGATGAAATGACTCTAGTGGATCCATATGTGGTTTGTGGGAAAGAACACACATGCAATAACTCTGGTGGATCCATGTGTGGTTAGTGGAAAGAACACACATGCAATGGCATTGGTGGATCCATGTGTGGTTCATGACAAGAACATACATGCAATGACATTGGTTGATCCTTATGTGGTTTGTGACAATAACACATATGCAATGCCATTGGTTGATCCATATGTGGTTTGTCAAAAGAACACACATGCAATTACTATAGTGGGTATATATGTGGTTGGTGGAAAGAACACACATGCAATGGCATTGGTTGATTCATATGTGGTTTGTGAAAAGAACACACATGCAATGAAATTGGTTGATCCATATGTGGTTTGTGGAAAGAACACACATGCAATGCCATTGGTTGATCCATATGTGGTTTGTGGAAAGAACATAGATGCAATTACTCTAGTGGATCCATATGTGATATATGGAAAGAACACACATGCAATGCCATTTGTTGATACATATGTGTTCGTGGAAAGAACACACATACAATGACTCTAGTGGATCCATATGTGGTTTGTGGGAAAGAACACACATGCAATAACTCTGGTGGATCCATGTGTGGTTAGTGGAAAGAACACACATGCAATGGCATTGGTGGATCCATGTGTGGTTCATGACAAGAACATACATGCAATGACATTGGTTGATCCTTATGTGGTTTGTGACAATAACACATATGCAATGCCATTGGTTGATCCATATGTGGTTTGTCAAAAGAACACACATGCAATTACTATAGTGGGTATATATGTGGTTGGTGGAAAGAACACACATGCAATGGCATTGGTTGATCCATATGTGGTTTGTGAAAAGAACACACATGCAATGAAATTGGTTGATCCATATGTGGTTTGTGGAAAGAACACACATGCAATTACTCTAGTGGGTACATATGCGGTTTGTGGAAAGAACACACATGCAATGACATTGGTGGATCCATGTGTGGTTTATGACATGAACACAAATGCAATGACATTCGTCGATCCATATGTGGTTTCTGAAAATAACACACATGCAATGCCATTGGTTGATCCATATGTGGTTTTTCAAAAGAAGACACATGCAAGTACTCTGTTGGGTACATATGTGGTTTGTGGAAAGAACACACACGCAATGGCATTGGTTGATCCATATGTGGTTTGTGAAAGTAACACACATGCAATGACATTGGTTTATCCATTTGTGGTTTGTGGACAGAAGACACATGCAATGTAATTGGTTGATCCATGTGGTTTCTGGAAAAAACACACATGCAATGACTCTAGTGGATCCATATGTGCTTTGTGGAAAGAACACACATGCAATTACATTGGTGGATACATATTTGGTTTGTGGAAAGAACACACATGCAATGACATTTGTTGATCCATATGTGGTTTGTGGAAAGAACACACATGCAATGACTCTGGTGGGACCATATGCGGTTCGTGAAAAGAATACACATGCGATTACTCGAGTGGGTACATATGTGGTGTGTGGAAAGAACACACATGAAATGACATTGGTTGATCCATTTGTCAGTTGTGAAAAGAACACACATGCAATGCCATTGGTTGATCCATGTGTGGTTTGCGAAAAGAACACACATGCAATGCCATTGGTTGATCCATGTGGTTAGTAAAAAAGAACACACATGCAATGACTCTCGTGGATCCATATGTAGTTTGTGGAAAGAACACACGTGCAATGACTCTAATGGATCCATATGTGGTTTGTGGAAAGAACACACATGCAATGACTCTGCTGGATCCATATGTGGTTTGTCGAAAGAACACACATGCAATGTCTTTGGTTGATCCATATGTGGTTTGTGGCAAGAACACACATGAAATGACTTTAGTGGATCCATATATGGTCAGTTAGAAGAACACACATGCAATGACTCTGGTAGATACATATGTGGTTTGTGGAAAGAACACACATGGAATGGCATTGGTGGATCCATGTGTGGTTCATGACAAGAACATACATGCAATGGCATTGGTGGATCCATATGTGGTCTGTGGAAAGAACACACATGCAATGACATTTGTTGATCCATATGTGGTTTGTGGAAAGAACACACGTGCAATGACTTTAGTGGATCCATATGTGGTTTGTGGAAAAGAACACACATGCAATTACTCTAGTGGGTACATATGTGGTTTGTGCAAAGAACACACATGCAATGACATTGGTTGATCCATATGTGGTTTGTGAAAAGAACACACATGCAATGCCATTGGTTGATCCATATGTGGTTTGTGGAAAGAACACACATGCAATGGCATTGGTGGATCCATGTGTGGTTCATGACAAGAACATACATGCAATGCCATTGGTGGATCCATATGTGGTCTGTGGAAAGAAAACACATGCAATGACATTTGTTGATCCATATGTGGTTTGTGGAAAGAACACACGTGCAATGAGTTTAGTGGATCCATATGTGGTTTGTGGAAAAGAACACACATGCAATTACTCTAGTGGGTACATATGTGGTTTGTGGAAACAACACATATGCAATGACATTGGTTGATCCATATGTGGTTTGTGAAAAGAACACACATGCAATGTCATTGGTTCATCCATATGTCGTTTGTGGAAAGAACACACATGCAATGACTCTAGTGGATCCATATGTGGTATGTGGAAAGAACACACATGCAATGAAATTTGTTAATCCATATGTGGTTTGTGGAAAGAACACACATGCAATGACTTTAGTGGATCAATATGTGGTTTGTGGGAAAGAACACACATGCAATGACTCTGGTGGATCCATGTATGGTTAGTGGAAATAACAAACATGCAATGGCATTGGTGGATCCATGTGTAGTTCATGACAATAACATACATGCAATGACATTGGTGGACCCATGTGTGGTTTGTGAAAAGAACACACATGCAATGACTCTATTGGATCTATATGTGGTTTGTGGAAAGAACACACATGCAATGAAATTGGTTGATCCATATGTGGTTTGTGGAAAGAACACACATGCAATGACTATAGTGTTTCCATATGTGGTTTGTGGAAAGAACACACATGCAATTACTCTAGTGGATCCATATGTGGTTTGTGGAAAAGAACACACATGCAATGACATTGGTTGATCCATATGTCATTTGTGAAAAGAACATACATGCAATGCCATTGGTGGATCCATATGTGGTCTGTGGAAAGAACACACATGCAATGACATTTTTTGATCCATATGTGGTTTGTGGAAAGAACAGACGTGCAATGACTTTAGTGGATCCATATGTGGTTTGTGGAAAAGAACACAGATGCAATTACTCGAGTGGGTACATATGTGGTGTCTGTAAAGAACACACATGCAATGACATTGGTTGATTCATATGTCGGTTGTGAAAAGAACACACATGCAATGCCATTTGTTGATTCATATGTGGTTTATGAAAAGAACACACATGAAATGCCATTAGTTGATCCATGTGTGATGTGTGGAAAGAACACACATGCAATGACATTGGTTGATCCATATGTGGTTTGTGGAAAGAACATAGATGCAATTACTCTAGTGGATCCATATGTGATATATGGAAAGAACACACATGCAATGCCATTTGTTGATACATATGTGTTCGTGGAAAGAACACACATACAATGACTCTAGTGGATCCATATGTGGTTTGTGGGAAAGAACACACATGCAATAACTCTGGTGGATCCATGTGTGGTTAGTGGACAGAACACACATGCAATGGCATTGGTGGATCCATGTGTGGTTCATGACAAGAACATACATGCAATGACATTGGTTGATCCTTATGTGGTTTGTGACAATAACACATATGCAATGCCATTGGTTGATCCATATGTGGTTTGTCAAAAGAACACACATGCAATTACTATAGTGGGTATATATGTGGTTGGTGGAAAGAACACACATGAAATGGCATTGGTTGATTCATATGTGGTTTGTGAAAAGAACACACATGCAATGAAATTGGTTGATCCATATGTGGTTTGTGGAAAGAACACACATGCAATGCCATTGGTTGATCCATATGTGGTTTGTGGAAAGAACATAGATGCAATTACTCTAGTGGATCCATATGTGATATATGGAAAGAACACACATGCAATGCCATTTGTTGATACATATGTGTTCGTGGAAAGAACACACATGCAATGACTTTAGTGGATAAATATGTGGTTTGTGGGAAAGAACACACATGCAATGACTCTGGTGGATCCATGTATGGTTAGTGGAAATAACAAACATGCAATGGCATTGGTGGATCCATGTGTGGTTCATGACAATAACATACATGCAATGACATTGGTGGACCCATGTGTGGTTTGTGAAAAGAACACACATGCAATGACTCTATTGGATCTATATGTGGTTTGTGGAAAGAACACACATGCAATGAAATTGGTTGATCCATATGTGGTTTGTGGAAAGAACACACATGCAATGACTATAGTGTTTCCATATGTGGTTTGTGGAAAGAACACACATGCAATTACTCTAGTGGATCCATATGTGGTTTGTGGAAAAGAACACACATGCAATGACATTGGTTGATCCATATGTCATTTGTGAAAAGAACATACATGCAATGCCATTGGTGGATCCATATGTGGTCTGTGGAAAGAACACACATGCAATGACATTTTTTGATCCATATGTGGTTTGTGGAAAGAACAGACGTGCAATGACTTTAGTGGATCCATATGTGGTTTGTGGAAAAGAACACAGATGCAATTACTCGAGTGGGTACATATGTGGTGTCTGTAAAGAACACACATGCAATGACATTGGTTGATTCATATGTCGGTTGTGAAAAGAACACACATGCAATGCCATTGGTTGATTCATGTGTGGTTTGCGAAAAGAACACACATGGAATGCTAATGGTTGATCCATGTGGTTTGTGGAATAGAACACACATGCAATGACTCTCGTGGATCCATATGTTTTTTGTGGAAAGAACACACATGCAATGGAATTGGTTGATCCATATGTGGTATGTGGAAAGAACACACATAAAATGACTCTAGTGGATCCATATGTGGTTAGTGAGAAGAACACACATGCAATGACTCTGGTGGATACATATGTGATTTGTGGAAAGAACACACATGCAATGGCATTGGTGGATCCATGTGTGGTTCATGACAAGAACATACATGCAATGCCATTGGTGGATCCATGGGTGGTTCATGACAAGAACATACATGCAATGCTATTGGTGGATCCATATGTGGTTTCTTGAAAGAACACACACGCAATGACTCTAGTGGATCCATATGTGGTTTGTGGAAAAGAACACACATGCAATTACTCTAGTGGGTACATATGTGTTTTGTGCAAAGAACACACATACAATGACATTGGTTGATCCATATGTGGTTTGTGAAAAGAACACACATGCAATGCCATTGGTTGATCCATGTGTGGTTTTTGGAAAGAACACACATGCAATGACACTAGTTGATCCATATGTGGTTTGTGAATAGAACACAGATGCAATGGCATTGGTTGATCCATTTTGTGGTTAGTGGAAAGAACACACATGCAATGACTTTAGTGGATGAATATGTGGTTTGTGGGAAAGAACACACATGCAATGAATCTGGTGGATCCATTTCTGGTTAGTGGAAATAACAAACATGCAATGGCATTGGTGGATCCATGTGTGGTTCATGACAATAACATACATGCAATGACATTGGTGGACCCATGTGTGGTTTGTGAAAATAACACACATGCAATGACTCTAGTGGATCTATATGTGGTTTGTGGAAAGAACACACATGCAATTACTCTAGTGGGTACATATGTGGTTTGTGGAAAGAACACACATGCAGTGACTCTAGTGGATCCATAAGTGGTTTGTGGAAAAGAACACACATGCAATTACCCTAGTGGGCACATATGTGGTTTGTGGAAAGAACACACATGCAATGACATTGGTGGACCCATGTGTGGTTTGTGAAAAGAACACACATGCAATGACTATAGTGGATCCATATGTGGTTTGTGGGAAAAACACACATGCAATGAAATTGGTTGATCCATATGTGGTTTGTGGAAAGAACTCACATGCAATGACTCTAGTGGATCCATATGTGGTTTGTGGAAAGAACACACATGCAATTACTCTAATGGATCCATGTGTGGTTTGTGAACAGAACACACTTTCAATGCCATTGGTTGATCCATATGTGGTTAGTGGAAAGAACACACATGCAATGACTTTAGTGGATCAATATGTGGTCTGTGGGAAAGAACACATATGCAATGACTCTGGTGGATCCATGTCTGGTTAGTGGAAATAACAAACATGCAATGGCATTGTTGGATCCATGTGTGGTTCATGACAATAACATACATGCAATTACATTGGTGGAACCATGTGTCGTTTGTGAAAATAACACTCATGGAATGACTCTGGTGGATCTATATGTGGTTTTTGGAAAGAACACACATGCAATGAAATTGGTTGATCCATATGTGGTTTGTGGAAAGAACACACATGCAATGACTCTAGTGGATCCATATGTGGTTTGTGGAAAAGAACACACATGCCATGACATTGGTTGATCCATATGTGGTTTGTGGAAAAGAACACACATGCAATGACATTGGTTGATCCATATGTGATTTGTGAAAAGAACACACATGCAATGTGACATGGGTATACCCTACAAGTACTCGAGCTTGGTATATACGGTCTAAATACGTACAGGCGCACGGTGTCACCACGGCCCAAACGAAGGACTCCAGTAACTTGTGGACTCTCGATTGCTTGAAGAGCAAGAAGAAGTTAAAGACTGAAAGTTTAAAGGGGAAAACCCTAATTTGTAACCGACTCGAACTGCTACCCGGGACCTAGCCTATCTATATAAAGGCTAGGAGGGGGCGGCGAGGAGGACACACGCAACCCTAGTTTCCACCACCCTCGCCAGATTGCATCTGCGCACCATTGTAACTTTCGGTTCCTTCGATAATTCCATGAGCAGACAAGCAGGAGTAGGGACCTCTACGAGGCCTGAACCTGGGTAAATCTTTGTCCCCTGTGTGCTTGTTTGCTAGCCGATAGATGTCTCCAGTGCTCCCTCCTTCTCCAAAACCCAAGTCCATAACAATGGGCATTGATGAGTTAAACCCTCGTCAATTGGCGTCGTCTGTGGGAATTGGGAGTGCTGATGTTGTGGCTTCTTCGGCCCCATCAACTGCAATCTACAACTCCGCAACGGCAGAGATTCGCCAGCTCTTCGGCGCGTTCGACTTCACCGTCTACACGCCGGCCACTCGCCCGGCCTTCGAGTCCGTGGGCGATGGAATCAGCCTGGCGATCGGGAGCTGCCGCTTCAAAGTTGGTCAGATGGGCACGCTTCGCATGCCTGATCAGCCAACAGCACCGGCGATTGCCCCAGCATCGTGGTTCCCTCCATCGATCGGCACCCTCAGCGAGCTCAACGCCTTGACAGCAGTCGAGAACACGGCCAGCGACAGCAGTCGCGACTCCGATCTGAGCGATCTGGCCACTGAAGATGGCACCTATGGTTCCGGATCTGAGAGTTGTGGAAGCAACAGCTTCCCTAATCACTTCCTGTGCGTCGTCATCAACGCAGGCGATACCTCTGCCAATCGCGACAACAGTGGTAATCCCGGTAACGGGACCGATCCGCCTAACGCCGGCAACGGTGGCAACGGCTGTAACGGTGGCAATCGCACCCCCGTCGATAATGGAGGAGCAGTCGAACCTCCATCCATAATAAATGAGTAAACATGCGAACACGTCATAATCAAGCTCAACGAGCAAGAATGGGCTCGCTGCCGCGAGGCCCTACGAGGCGCTCCTCTACCCTTCGGATCCCCGCAAAAATTGTTGATGTGCTACCACTGGCTCTTGAAGGAAGAATTCAAGCGCCAACTTCAAACAATCGCGCAACTCGAAGCGTGTAAAAAGGCAGCGGACGAATCGAGCCTTCGTCGTGCTGGGCTCTCCTCCTACGGAGGATCCTCCTCAAGGGGCAACGAGTACCTCGTCAAGAAGAGGTAATCGCGGATGGCCCATCTCACCGAGAAAGAACACATAGAAGCCGCAAAAGTCCTTGACTTCGGCTCTATGAGAGTCGACACGCAAGGCAACGTGGTCCCCAGGATGCCGCAGGCTGCGGTGACAGGGCCACCATGTACCTCCTCAACAACCAGGCGCCAGCTGGAGATCCCCGAACCACCATGCACCGATCTACGATCATGGGCTTGGGATTAATCGAGGCCGCCCTCGACAAGGAGCCAACACCAGACCCAAAGAAAGGCAAAGCGCTACTCCTCGTCCTCGTCTAGCGATGACAGTCACGACCTATCTCGACGCCGCCGCTCACGGTGACACGACCATGACTACGATGCGTGCAACAACCTCACGCAGCGCAAGGTCGACAAATCAAGGGCACGACGTGCTCGGTCGACTGACACGAAAGAAGAAGATGGAGAGCTCTGCGGCGCTAGATGCTTCAGCAGATCCATTAGGTAGAAGCGAATGCCTAAAGGGTTCAAACTCCCGTCGGAGAACCCGAAGTTCGATGGCCTATAGGACCCAAAGATCTGGCTAGAGGACCACATCGCCTCCGTCAGACTCCACGGAGGCGGTCGGAGCACGACCATGCAATGCTTGCAGCTATAGCTGCAGGGCGCCGCTCGAGCATGGCTCAATAACCTCCCACGTGGATCCATTCGCAGTTGGGATGAGCTGTTTTACAGCTTCGTGCGTAACTTTAAGGGCACATACAAGCGGCCCGCATCAATCGAAGAACTAAGATGTTGCCAGCAAAGATCTGGCGAATCGCTGCGCTCCTACATCCAAAGGTGGTCCATCATCAAGAACTCTGCAGAGAACATCTCGAAAGATTGCGTGATTGACGCATTCAACGGTGGCATCCGCCGCCTAGAACTCAGGGAGGAGCTGGGCCGCTCAAAGCCCCAGACCATCGACCACCTGATGGAGATCGCGAATCGGTGGGCCGATGGTGAAGATTCGGTGAAAAATCGCGTTCACTCCGATGAAGAGGCGGAACTCGAACGCAGACGCGACTGCCGAGGCAAGCGCCGCATGCGCATCTACGATGACCACGACGACGTCAACATGGTCGCGGCTGGCTACGCCAACAGACACGACGATAACCGCAACAGCGGATACCGTGGCGGCGGATACCGCGACTCCGGGAAAACTACGCAGGTGTGGCAACGCCGCACTCGCGATTAGGCACCCGCGAACTCCATTGAGGACAAACTGTCCGGGCCTTGCACGGTGCACTTCTACATCGATAAGCATGATTGCAAGAGGAAGTCCAGCCACCTCCTCAAGGACTGCCGCGAGTTCCTCGAGCTACATGAGGGATTAGTTCGGATGAACCGCAACGCAATCAAAAGAGGCTACGGAGCCGCTCCAGGCGCCGTGGCACATGGCGCACCGCCACCACCACCTGGGCCACCCCCGAACGCAGCTGCACCGGACCAGCACCACGGAGGCGAACCGTACCCACGAGCCATGGGCACCATGATGATCCAAAAAGGACGCCCCTCTAATAGGGTGCAGAAGGCCACCACTCGCCAAGTCAACTTGGCTACACACTGGCCACTAGCCACCACTGAGTACCTCAGTGGAAGCGAGTCATGCATCACCTTCGACAAACGCGACCATTCGCCTCAGATACCCCGTCCAGGCCATTGTCCTCTCGTACTCGAGGCACAAATCGGAGGCTTCGACATGAGCCGCGTATTCATGGATGGCGGAAGCGGCATCAACCTTATATTCGCGAGTACCTTGTGAGCAATGAGGATCCCTCTAACTTGCCTGGAGGCCTCGGACACAATGTTCCACGGCATCGTCCCAGGGAAAGGCATATACCCCCTGGGAAAAATCAACCTCGACGTCATCTTCGGCATGCCGAAGAACTTCCGGCGCAAGCGCATCGACTTTGAGGTCGTCGACTGGCCCTCATTGTAGCACTGCATCCTCGGGCGCGTCGCATTCGCTAGGTTCCTGGCAATGCCCCACTATGCCTACCTGCATATGAAAATGCCAGGTCCCAATGGCGTCATCACGATCAACGGGAGCTTCGAGCGCTCTGATAGTTTGTGACAGGGAATTCAACGGAATTTCCCAGTCCTTCGGCATGCAGGAGGAGCTCACGAGGCTAAAGGAGACGACAGACAACAGTTTGCCTCCCCTGCGCCGGCCAAGCTCACCTGATCTCTCCTTCGAATCATCTGTGAACACAAAGAAAGTGCTGGTCCACCCATCGGATCCCGCCAAAATGGCCCTCATCGCCCACAACTTGAGTCCCGCATAGGAACTCGCGCTCGTCGAATTCCTCCGTGAGCACTAGGAAATTTTCGCCTGGTGTCCTGCGGACATGCCAGGAGTTCCCAGGGAATTCGCCGAGCATGCACTCAACGTCAACCCCGACGCAAGGCCAGTCAAGCAAACAATTTGGCGATTGTCTGAGCCACGAGCGTAGGCAGTTGGAATGGAGATCAACAGACTCCTCGAAGCCAAGTTTATACGCAAGATCAAGGAAAGTACTTGGCTCGCCAACACGGTGCTGGTACCAAAAAAGGACACGGATATCCTGCGGATGTGCGTGGACTTCACCTCTCTGAACAAGCACTGCCCAAAGGATCAGTTCCCGTTGCCACGGATCGACTAGATCATCGACTCCACCGTGGGATGCGAGCGCCTCTGCTTCCTCGATGCCTACTCAGGCTATAATCAAATTATAATGAAGGAGGAAGATCAAGAGAAAACAGCGTTTACAACGCCCTTCGGTGTGTTCTGCTACAACACAATGCCTTTTGGGCTAAAGAATGCGGGAGCTACCTACCAGCGGTGCATGCAGGCTTGCCTCAAGGAACAACTGGGTCGCAACATTCAAGTCTATGTCGACGATATAGTAATCAAGACCAAGGAGGAAGCCTCTCTAATCGATGATTTGCGCGAAACCTTCGCCAACCTCGACCGCTACCGGATCAAGCTCAATCCGGACAAATGCGCCTTCGACGTACCATCTGGGCAGCTACTCGGGTATCTCATCTCCGCGAGAGGAATTGAGGCGAACCCGAAGAAGATAAAAGCCATACTAGCCATGGAGAAGCCGAAAAACATAAGGGGCGTCTAGTAGCAGGACGGACGAATCGTGGCCCTCAGTCGATTCATCAGTCGAATGGGTGAAAAGGCGCTGCCCTTCTACCAGCTCCTCCGCAAAACTGAAAAATTCGAGTGGACCACTGAAGCGCAAGAAGCATTCGAAGACCTCAAGCGCCTGCTATCCACTTCGCCAGTGCTGGTGACTCCACGAGATAGGGAACCACTGTTGCTGTACATCTCCGCCACCAACCAAGTGGTCAGCACAGTGCTCGTCGTCGAGCGAGCTGAGGAAAACAAGGTCCACGGCGTACAACGCCCAGTACACTACCGCAGCGAGGTCCTCACGCCAACAAAACAGTGGTACCCGCACTACCAGAAGCTGGCGTACGGCGTTTTTATGACCGCCCGGCGACTGCGCCACTACTTCCAGAAACACCCAATCGTGGTGGTCAACGACACCCCATTGGGACATATCCTCAATAACCCCGACGCCACGGGGCGAGTCGCGCTTTGGGGAATAGAGCTGTCCCCACAAGACATCACATACGAAAAGCGTGACGCAATCAAGTCGCAAGTTCTCCCTGACTTCCTCGTGCACTGCATGGAGAACCAGCTCCCGGACAAGCCAGATATGTCCTACCTTTGGACAATTCACTTCGATGGGTCCAAGCGGAAAGACGGAGCGGGCGCAGGTGTCATACTGACATCACCTCAAGGGGACAAACTGAAGTATATTCTGTGAATGCAGTTCATAGCCTCCAACAACGAGGCTGAATATGAGGCCCTATTGCACGGGATGAGGATGGCAAAAGCCTGCGGCGCTAAGAGGCTCATCATATATGGCGACTCCAAGTTGGTCGTCAACCAAACGATGCACGAGTGTGACGCACTGAATGACAACATGATCGTGTACCGCGACCTCTACGACACACTCGAAGGAGACTTCGACGGTTGCAAGCTGTGGCACATAGGTCGCGAAAGCAACGAAGAGGCGGACGCACTTGCCAACATAGGCTCTACCTGTGCCCCCATACCTCCTGGGGTATTTCTCGAGTGCATCTGCGAAAGCTCCATCAAGCCAAAGGCAGCAGAGAAGAAAACAAGCGCAGCAACGGGCTCGAGGGCTACGCCACCCAATGAGCCAATGGCACTCGATGACTTGGAGCTGGACACTGGACTCAAAGGGCCAATGAGCGTCATGATGATTGAAGAATCATGGACGTAGCCGTACATCACGTACCTCCTCAGCAAGAGGCTACCAGACAATCCGACAGATGCACGGCACATCGCGTGGCGATCCAAGGCATTCGCTGTTATCAACGGCGAACTGTATAAACGCAGCATCACAGGAGTACTCCAACGATGCGTCTCCATGGCCGACGGAAAAGCAGTTCTCCTCGACATCCATGAAGGGACCTGCGGGAACCACGTCGGCAGTCGCGCCCTCATTGCCAAAGCTCTACGAGCTAGATTCTACTGGCCTACGACCATGCGCGACGCCAAGGACATCGTCCAAAAATGCAACGCTTGCCAGCGATTCGCGGACAAGCCACACGCACCGGGCGCAGAGCTACGGCCAATCCCATTGGCCTGGCCCTTCGCGCAATGGGGGCTCGACATGGTTGGCAAACTTCCAAGGTCCTCGCGAGGAGGCTGCGTCTACCTCTTGGTCGTAGTCGACAAATTCACCAAGTGGATTGAGGCCATGCCGGTAACCAACCAATCAGGGCACAACGCAGTTAAATTCTTCGAGTCCATCGTCTACCACTTCACAGTGCCACACAACATCATCACCGACAATGGGACGAACTTCACATCCAAGGAGTTCCAAGAATTCTGCGAGAACCTGGGGATCATCATCAGCTACGCCTCAGTAGTGCATCCACAGACCAACGGTCAGGTGCAAAAAGAAAACGGGCTCGTCTGCAGCGGCATCAAGAAGCGACTCCTCTGGCCACTCGAACAAGCCGTGGGTTGCTGGCAGGACGAACTGCAATCCGTACTCTGGAGCCTACGTACAACTCCAAACAGCGCCACGGGCTACACGTCATTCTTTATGGTGCACGGAGCAGAGGTAGTGCTACCCGCCGAGGTACGGTACAAGGCGCCGCGCGTGGTCGCTTACAGCGAACAAGAGTCATCCCTCGGGCTCGAAGATTCCGTAGACCTCCTTAACGAAGCAAGGGAAATCACAGTGGAAAGATCAACAATCTACCAGTAGAACCTGCGCAACTACCACAGTAGGAGGCTTCGCCCCCGATCCTTCGTCGAAGGCGACCTAGTCCTGCGACTGAAGCAACAGGGGCATCTCAAGCTCGAGTCCCCCTGGGAAGGACCGTACGTGATTACAGAAGTAATCCCAGGTGGCACCTATCGCCTTCAAGATTTAGAGACAGGAGTCACATACTCCAACCCCTGGGACGTCACACAGCTGTGACGCTTCTACCCCTAGTCGTTTTTACTTTTACATTGCAAATAAGGCTACTCGGCCAAGGCTACTTAGCCACACATTGTACCTCGTACTGTTCTTTCGAATAAATAAAGCTAAGTGCCCCAAAACTCTGTGTTCTCCTTTACTTTTCCAATTTATCTACTCAGGGGCTGTGCCACCCTGTACACATCTGTTCTTCGAACCAAAACGCGATATCCTGAGTAGCTGGTACATCAATCAAAACCCTTAACACAACCTCAACCCAACTGCAACGCACCTGACAGGTTGACAAGGGACTGAGATAAAACATGGCTAGGCTAACGAAAAGGACTCGCATAGTGCATCTTACTTCATGCTAACAAAGCTCTTTATACACATTTGACAATAAATTATCTACAACATCTATACAAACTTTACAACACAAGTACACTTATGTGCAGGATACAAACTAGGCTACTATGCAGCAGGAGAACGTTGGTTTGTTCCTCAAAGAAGTCGACGATCTCTTTTGCTGAGTGATCCACCGCCTGGTAGTGCGGCACCATATTCCAAGCAGAACCTGCTGGTGGTGCCGGCGGCCTAGATGCAATCGCCGCAACATCTACGTCAGGCCTGTGTAGTCGCACGATTGATAGAGCAGCTTGGGCACCAGCCACCAACTGTTGCCTCACGCACTCGCGGACAGTGGACAGGTCTTGAAACTTGGCAAGGAGGGCCAACAGACTTGGTGGAGTATCATCCAGCGGGAACATCGCCCAATAAATGTTCTTCAAGCATGACTGTGACTTCTTCAGAAAGAGCAACACTCGTGACGCACGATCCTGCAGGGTCGCCAGCGCAGTCGCATGATCATGATCTACCTAGAAGTATCCACTCTCTTGAAGTTGCTCCTGGGTAAGATCATGCAGGCGAATGGCAATTCGATCCTTCTCCTCCTGCGGAAGACGCATGCTGACAACTACACGAGGCAGCAACAACAGCATGAGTACAACGTACCACTGCAAGTGACTACAAGGAAAAGACGAGAACGAGCAAACTAACATTTTAATTGGTCGCCCAGTTGCGTCACCTCGCCAAGGAGATACTGCTCTCGGGCGGCGGCTTTCTCCGCCTTCGACTTCCACACATCCGTGCTTCCACGGAGCATGGGCAACTCACGCTCCAGCTGCTTCACGCGGTCACGCAGTCGCGAAAGCAACGATAGCTCATCTACCCTGGAGCGCGGCGGTGCCATGGTATCATCAAGAATCGGCGAGTCCTGAGTTTCCCTCAAACGATCACTTGATGTACCCTACCACAAGTCAATATAGAAGCAAATAAGATGACCAAATCAACACAAAGACAAAAAGGATCAGATGCATTCAAGACTAGCTAAAGTATCAGCAGATACACTGGCCAGCAGGCATGTTCTTAAACAAAAGGACATAAACTAATTAACTATTACAAAGTTAACTAAGGAGCAGCTGGCTTCTTCGACTTTGACAGCTTCAGGGGCTTCATCAAGTCCATGGCAGTATCAGACGCCACTGACTTTCCGCCGGCCCTTGAGGCCGAAGCTTTCGCTGCCTTCTTGGCACGTTGGAGCTCCTCAGAGTACTTCGCAATAGTATTTATGAAATGATGCCCATATTTTCCACAGGCAGTCGTGAAGGGAGCGCAGACTACCTGCTGGCCTTTCCGCGCTAACAGGCATCGCCTTCGACACCGCGGTAGGATCGATCTCGACTCCGTGGGCCTACACCATGGCAAGCGACATGGACGCGCCGGCCGCACGGAGTGAGTACTTGAAGCTGGAAGGCACACCTCCCGCGAGTGACTCCACCAGCTCGTCAATATTCTCGACCAGCTCCGCCTTGGGCATCAGCTCCTCGCGAAGGCGACTAAGCATGCTTTTAGCCTTGGAAAGCGAGTCCTGCACGGCGGTGCTGCGGTCTTCGACTGCTGACAATGCACCCGCTAGAGTGTCATCACGACGAAGGGCCTGCGGGTCGAAGCTCAAATCGCCAGCATCTGTACATAAATTCACACATGGACCAAAACATTAGCGCCACCGGCAAAAGCATTCGAAGTAGAGAAGGGTAACAATATACATAAGAAAAGTACCTGAGAGGGCCTTGGCAATTGAGAACAGTTGTTCTTCGAACAACTTCTCCCTGGCCGCGAAGGAGGCCTACAGATCCTCTTCACGCTTCCGCGCCTCGTACGCACTGCGATTGCCTCGTCGCGACCCTTCATAGCCGCGGCAAGTGTCTTCTCCAAGGTGGCGGCGTCACGCAATAGGGCATTATGCTCAGCTACACGACAAACAAAAGTTGACTATCAGTCGACTATATCAAAAGGAGAAGACGAAGAAGAACAAGTGTAGAACACTCGCTTTCAACCACGTGGTGACGCATCTCCAGCATTGCATGCGGGCGACCCATCGCCATCACTTGTTCTGCCAAGTGCGCGGCTTCCTTCACAAGGAGCTATCGTACTACAAGGAACCATCAGAGGCAATAGATAACATCGACTGCAACACTACAAAGGAGAAAAAAACTACACTTACATGGTCCTCCAATGACCCTGAAGATGTTTGTTGTACCTTCATCCAAGCAACCATTCGATGCTCCCCTGCATGGAGAGAGCTGGAAGAGTTGTGCCCGGAGTGGGCCGCCAATGGAGGGGAAGGAGCGCGCTTGACCTCTTTCTTGGCCCTCGAGGTCGCGACTCTTGATTCCTTCAAAAATTGGACGTCCCCAGAAGATGACGACGCCTCTTGACTACAACGCAAAAACCGTATCAACAAATGGCAAACCCAGAGACAAGCCAACAAGGGCAAAACAGAAAAGGACAATTAAGCTAGAAAACTTACTAGTCAAACTTGTCGAAATCAAATGTGGTCGCCACCGACTGCGACGAAGACTCCTTGGGCAATCACATCTTCTTGCGAGAAGATGGTGCCAGAGCACTCACATGAATGGCAGGAATTGGCGACTCCGCACCAACGCCCGTACCTTCCGGAGTCAAAGCAGACGACGCATCCGAATCCTCGCTGCGCAAACGCTTGCGAGTATCCGGACTATCAGACTGGGGGGCTTCCTCCTCCACGTTAGAGGGGACGGTTGACTCTGACTCGTCCTCCTCCAAAGCTTCGCGAGGAATAATCCCCTCAGGAAGAGGGGGCATACAAGGCGACACCGCCCAATCCTGCGTAGAGACAACAAAATTCAGCAAAAAGCAAGTAAGCAACAGAAAAGCAATCGACAAGTTCAGCTACTGCGTAGCACAACTATACCTCAGGAGGAGGGTTCGAAGCATCAAATGGAGGAACAACTGGCTCACTTGGAAGTACATGCTTGACGGTGTACTTGGTGACCAGTCGAACCCTCTTGTCCACCTCACTCGCGGACATGCCATCGACAGACACGCGAGTGGCATCATCAGCACCAGCCCACTGATACATGGGGTGAACTCTGGCTTGTAGGGGCTGGACGCGACGGCGCAGCCAAGTGCGGATGAGAGCGCAACTTCCCTCCTCTTTTCCTATGCGACTCTTGAGGTCGCAGATGTGCCTGTACAACACATCTGTCTCCGCGGGCTCGCCAGGCATGACTACGTTCTTCTAGGAGCGCATCATCTTGCATGGCGTCGTGGGATCGAAGGGCGCGAGTCCAAAGAGCTCACCGTCAGCCTTCTCATCGCGGATGTAGAACCAATTGTCCCTCCATCCTTGGACGGACGCCATGAGCTTGATGTCGAAGTAGGTGGCGGATGGGTCGACATGAATTCCACAACCACCTACATCGTAGACTAAAGAGCCAGAGGCAGATTGGCGCTTCAATTTAAAGAGGCGCTTGAAGAGGCCGAAGTGTGGCTCGATTCCGAGCCAGCACACGCTGAGAGTGATGAAGCAAGAGATGTGGAGGATAGAATTCAGGGACAGCTGATGGAGCTGAAGCCCATAGAAACAAAGGAGACCCCTAAAAAAGGGGTGAAGAGGCAAGGAGAGACCGCGAATGATGAATGCAAGAAACATCACTCAAAAACCAGTGGGGGGAGCAGGAATTGTCTCACCGCTGGGGACGCGCGCGTCGGCGACTGCGCTGGGCAGTACTCTATCTTGGCGAAGAAGACAGGGGTCAGACGCCTTGATGATTGATACATTGCAAATGTATCTATAATTTTTGATGTTCCATGCTTGGTTTTATCCACTTTCTTGTGTTTTGTTCCAGCTTCGGAGTGCTTTTCATATGATTTCTTGGACTAACCTATTAACAAGAGCCACAGTGCCACCTGCGTGTTTTCTGTTGTTTTTGGTTCCAGGAAAGTCAGAAATGAATATTCTCGGAATTGGACGGGACAAAAGCCAAATTTCCTATTTTTCCGGAAGGGATCAAGTGCCAGAATAAGAGATGGAGAAGGGCCAGAGGGCGGCCACACCACCTGGCCGCGCGGCCAGGCATGGCCCGCGCCAGGGGGTGGTGTGGCCGCTCCTGGCACCCCCTCGGCCTCTCCTTTCGCCTATATATTGCCCTCGGGATGAAAACCCTAAGGGCCCGATCAAAAATTCACGAAAGAGTCTGTAGCCGCTGTCATCTCCATCCCTAGACCGGGAGGGATCTGAAGCTCTTCCCGGCACCCTGCCGGAGACGGGAATTCAGCCTGGAGGCCTTCTTCATCACCATGCAAGCCTCCAGTGTGATGTGTGAGTAGTTCATCCTTGGACTACGGATCCATGTAGTAGCTAGATGGCTGGTTTCTCCTCCTTTGTGCTTTCATGTTTAGATCTTGTGAGCTCCGTTCATGATCAAGATCATCTATTTGTAATTCATACATGTTGTGTTTGCGGGGATCCGAGATATTGAGATGCTATTTCAGATTGATTATTGATTCTATCATGTCTTTGTTATCTGAGATCTTGCATGCTTTCCATTGTTAGTAGCTAGCTTGGCCAAGTAGATGCTAGCAACTCCAAGAGTTAGTATTTATGCTCGAAGTGACAGAAATCTCTAAGGTACTAGATGTGCTATTGCTACTAGGGAGAAAACAACAATCCTTTGTTCATAGAACAATTGTATTGTTTACTTTACACGTAGTTCGTAAAGCAATAATCTGTTGCTTGCAACTTAATACTGGAGGGGGTTTGGATGATAACCTGAAGGTGGATTATTAGTCATAGATGCAGTTGGATGGCGGTCTATGTATTATGCTGTAATGCCCAATCAGGTCTCAGAGGAGTCAAGATGATTAGTATATGCATGTATTGCTTTCTCGGTGTTTCTCAATTGCCCCGCTGTAATTTGTTCACCCAACATGTTATCTATCTAAGAAGAGCCACCTCTAGTGAACTATGGATCCCGGTCCTTTTTCTTTACATACAATCTACAACTGTTTACTGCTTTGTGTTTACTTTCTGCAAACTTTTGCTTCTTTCCATTCGATACGTTTAATCTGTTGTTTTCCACGAAACACGGTGAGATTGACAACCTGATCGCAAGTTGGGGACAAATTTCTGTGGTTGTGTTGTGCAGGTCTCCACATTGCTACGAGCACCGGTAGTGCGCCCTGCCAAAGCTCAGCTAGTAACACCTTTGGGGTGTTTTCTTTCTCCTACTGGTTCGATTAAACCTTGGTTTCATAACTGAGGGAAAACTTACTGCTGTGCTCATCATACTTTCCTCTTGGGGTTCCCAACGAGCTCTACGTTGAAAGTCGAGCGCATCAAGATCTTTTCTAGCGCCGTTGCCGGGGAGTCAAGGACATCTTCACAAGGGGAGTCCCTCATAACCAATCTCTTTACTTTGTTGTTTTTGTTTTGCTTAGTATTATTTTTGCTTTGTTTGCTTGTTTTGTTCTTCTAAAACACAAAAAAATTAGTTTTACTTGTTTGCTTTCTTATTTCAAAAACACAAAAAAATTAGTTCCTGTCCTAAGTTGTCACTATGTCTAGCCTTGCTCCAATCACTATGTCACCCGAGGATATGATTTTCACTTTTAAACAAGGAATTGAGGAAAGTTTTAAGGAAGCTTGGTCTAGAATCTCTGATCTACATGAAAAAACTGAGCATAAAATGACCCAAAGCTTCTTCCTTAGCAGTTTTACCTTGGAATTGCTCTTTTCTATAGGTATGCTTTAGATGCTATTGTGGGAGGAGATTTCCTCCATTGTAATGAGGATGATGCTATTAATTCTATAAAGAAATTGATCCTCACTTAGAACTTGCCTAGCCAAACTGATACTTCTTTCGCAAAAATATTTGCTAAGTTGGACACTCTTGAGGCTAGCATTACTAGATTAGAGAGTTGCTATAATACGCTTAGGGAGCATCACAATTATGTTCCAATAAACTCTAAACCATCAAAGTGGTTCCCTACAGTAAATATTGAGATGAACAATGAAACTTTTCAAGCTCGCTGTGATATCATGTCTGAATTTTGCCTTATGCCCAAGGATATTTATAAATCTCTGAATACTTGGGGGCTCATTGAGGGAGGAAAAGAAATATCTCCTACTAATAATACTACCATATTACCTCTTGGAATAGATGAAAGAGTGTTCACAAAGATCCTTGGGAAAACGATTTCTATTAATTATCTTGTTATTGAATGTGCAGGAAAAGGACAAATTACACTTGGAAGGTCCCTATTAGAACTCCTTAGAGCAATAATAGATGTGGGAAAGGGGACCATGCACCTTTCTTCTCCACCAAAATATCATATTTTCTCCAAGGTTAAGAATAAAAGTAAGAGAGGTAAGGGCAAGAAAGTTGGTTTTAATGCTTCTTCATTTGAGAACACTTGATTCTTTCTTTGCTTCTTATGCCTAACTTAAAGGCGTTAAAGAAAAGTACTTGTTGGGAGATACCCCAAGAGTTTTAGATGAGTATTGGAAGTTATTACCTCTGTAATAACCTCTCATTATCATTTTTATTTGCTTTTTGCGCCAAGAGTAACCTCTAATGAGAGAAAAGTAATGATTGGGAAAGTTGCTGTCCCGAAACAGATTTATGTGCTTCACCGTAAACATTCGTGAGAGAGCTCTGTATGTCCGATTAAGCTGTAATTTTTTGTGCTTCTTACCCAGGTTGTTATCTAACTTTAGTTAGTTCAACACATTTTTATTTGAGAAACATAAGGTCATCTAAAAAATTCGTCTTTACCTGCTGGTCTGTTTTGACAGATTTCTGCCATTTTCTGCATTTGCTTCTTGTTGGTTCCTTCTTGAGTTCTTTTGGGAAATTGAGCTTTTTGAGGGAAGTGCTACAGTAGCTAGTGTTCTAATGGAAGTTTATTTGGTGTTAGAACTGAACCTTGAGACTTATTTATCTTAAGTGCAATAATGTTGTTAATGAGATTGGGTGAAGTTTTGTATGAAGGAAAAATTTCAGGTGTATGGAAGGAATGAGTAATGAGATGAAGGATGGACTAAAGCTCAAGCTTGGGGATGCCACGCGTGTCACCCCAAGAAATATCCAAGAATTATAAGCGTCAAAGCTTGGGGATGCCCAAGGCATCCCCTTCTTCATCAATAAAAATCCCAGGTTTCTTCCAAACGCTTCATTTTTATTGTTTCATGCACAGTTGTGTTGTTCTTGGAGCGTCTTCTTTTTCGTTTTCGTTTTGGTTTTTAGTTTGCTTGGTTTTCTTAGTTTTCTGAATAAATTGGTTGGACCCCTGCTTTTATACATTTGGTTTGCAAATAGTTTGGTTTGGTTTGGAAAAGAGTAGGAAAGTTCATGCTTATGTGGTAAAAAGAGCTTGTTTTTGACTGTGTCCTATGCTTTGTCATGCCATGCTTGATATTGTTTTGGCTTTATGCTTAGTATTTTTTGCTGTAACATGACTTGTTATAAACAATTGAGATTGCTTAAATGTTCCTTGGATGAACCATGCGTTGTTTTAGCATATTAAAGCATAGTATAGTGGTATTCTCCTTTGATGCTTTATTTGGGTTGACTTGGCACATGCTAACACCATGTTATGACTATCCAAAGTCACCATAGCCTGTATGATCCTTTAGTTTTCAACTTGCAGTATCACTTTATGCTTTGATCAATGATGTTTTGTCGCTCTACATGATTATGGCCATTATTGCTCTCTTAGTTTGTCGCTCCCAGTCTTTTGCTAGCCTCCACAACAAAGTATGAGTTCCACTCATGCATCCAACTCCCTAAACCAAGTTATTCCAAAGATTCCACCATACCTACCTACTAGCTTATGCTATTCCAAGTATATTCATGCTTTTGTTTACCTTCCACTTGTTATGAGAAAACTAGTGATTAAAGCTCTCACGAACTTGATGGCACACTTTACTTGTTTTTGCCTCTAATAAACTTGAACCATTGGGTCCTTCTTTGTTGCGTATATGCTTGCGCTTTATAAGTTGAAATTAGCAGAACCATGTACCATGGGGAACGCTTTCAACATTGCACTTGTACTTTGTACCCCGTTGATATCATGTTCTTTTGCTTACGAATCCCGATGGTGTGAAATAAAAGTGGAACTTGTAAGATCATGGAGTTTGTATGTGTGTTAGAGAAACGCCTGGGATTTCGGTTTATAACTTGTCAAGCATATCCTCTTAGTTGTGTCACTTCAACCTTAATCACCTTCAAGATGCTTATGATAGGAGCAA
Source organism: Avena eriantha (assembly GCA_910589775.1). Taxonomy (NCBI): domain Eukaryota; kingdom Viridiplantae; phylum Streptophyta; class Magnoliopsida; order Poales; family Poaceae; genus Avena; species Avena eriantha. The sequence goes on from CAJUXJ010000343.1 coordinate 22,507, forward strand.
TGAGAGCTGAAAGCTACAAGTACCATAATTTTTGGAAGCTCTTTATGAGACTTGAATCTCTACTTCCTCTTACAAAAGGCTTTTCTTCCACCATTATATTGAGTCTCCACCTTCTATCTTTATGCACCTACTTTGAGAGCATGGTGGCCATTCTTAGTTCTATGTGCATTGTCCCAAGACTAGTTTATTGATGCATAACTTGTTATTGCTTGTTTTAAACTATTGTATCTAGTCACTCTTATGAACTTTGAAGGTGTCCTATGCATTTATATTTGCTACTCTATTGAGGGACAAGCTGAGTACTTTTACGCTATGTTTTCTTTATGTGAAACAAACAAACGTCTTGCAAAGCATTGTTATTCATGAATCTTTTGTTTGTGCCTTTTCATGTTGCATCATAGTTTCTTTGCTTATTGCTAGAACTTTGTCTTTCATGTTATGATTGAAATACTATGATCCCAGCTTTGAATGTTCTGCAAATACTTTGATCAAGTCTTTGATGGTGCATGTCACCTCAAAAATTATTCTTTCTTTTTATCACTTACCTACTCGAGGACGAGCAGGAGTTAAGCTTGGGGATGTTGATACATTGCAAATGTATCTATAATTTTTGATGTTCCATACTTGGTTTTATCCACTTTCTTGTGTTTTGTTCTAGCTTTGGAGTGCTTTTCATATGATTTCTTGGACTAACCTATTAACAAGAGCCACAGTACTAGCTGCTTGTTTTCTGCTGTTTTTGGTTCCAGGAAAGTCAGAAAATGAATATTCTCGGAATTGGACGGGACAAAAGAGAAAGTGCCTATTTTTCTAGAAGGGATCAAGTGGAAGAATACGAGACGGAGAAGGGCCAGAGGGCGGCCACACCACCTGGCCACGCGGCCAGGCCTGGCCCGCGCCAGGGGGTGGTGTAGCCGCTCCTGGCACCCCCTCGGCCTCTCCTTCCGCCTATATATTGCCCTCGGGACGAAATTCCTAAGGGCCCGATCAAAAATCCACAAAAGAGTCTGTGGCCGCCGTCATCTCCATCCCTAGATCGGGAGGGATCTGAAGCTCTTCCCGGCACCCTGCCGGACAGGGGAATTCACCCTGGAGGCCTTCTTCATCACCATGCAAGCCTCCGGTGTGATGCGTGAGTAGTTCATCCTTGGACTACGGATCCATGTAGTAGCTAGATGGTTGGTTTCTCCTCCTTTGTGCTTTCATGTTTAGATCTTGTGAGCTCCGTTCATGATCAAGATCATTTATTTGTAATTCATACATGTTGTGTTTGCGGGGATCCGATGGATATTGAGAAGCTACTTCAGATTGATTATTGATTCTATCATGTCTTTGTTATTTGAGATCTTGCATGATTTCCGTTGTTAGTAGCTATCTTGGCCAAGTAGATGCTAGCAACTCGAAGAGTTAGTATTTATGCTCGATAGTGGGTTCATGCCTCTTGTAATCTGGGGAAGTGATAGAAATCTCTAAGGTACTAGATGTGTTGTTGCTACTAGGGAGAAAACAACAATCCTTTGTTCATAGAACAATCGTATTGTTTACTTTACATGCAGTTCGTAAAGCAAGAATCTGTTGCTTGCAACTTAATACTGGAGGGGGTTCGGATGATAACCTGAAGGTGGATTATTAGTCATAGATGCAGTTGGATGGCAGTCTATGTATTATCTTGTAATTCCCAATCAAGTCTCAGAGGAGTCAAGATGATTAGTATATGCATGTATTGCTTTCTTGGTGTTTGTCAATTGCTCCACTGTAATTTGTTCACCCAGCATATTATCTATCTAAGGAGAGCCACCTCTAGTGAACTATGGATCCTAGTTCTTTTTCTTTACATACAATCTACAACTGTTTACTCCTTTGTGTTTACTTTCTGCAAACTTTTGCTTCTTTCCATTCGATACGTTTAATCCTTTGTTTTCCGCGAAACACGGTGAGATTGACAACCTCATCGCAAGTTGGGGACAAAGTTCTGTGGTTGTGTTGTGCAGGTCTCCATGTTGCTACTAGCACTGGTAGTGCGCCCTGCCAAAGCTCAGCTAGTAACACCTTTGGGGTGTTTCCTTGCTCCTACTGGTTCGATTAAACCTTGGTTTCATAACTGAGCGAAAACTTACTGCTGTGCTCATCGTACCTTCCTCTTGGGGTTCCCAACGAGCTCTACGTTGAAAGTCGAGCGCATCAATGATGGAGGGGCGCCACGCACCATTTGTGATGCGGGTGTCCGCGACCTTCTTCTTCCCGCTAGCGGCGGCTCTGGTGCCCGCAGCGGCAGAGCCGCCCTTCTTCGCCGTGGCAACGGTGGCTGCGGAATCAGCAGCAGCGCCTCCCTTCTTCTTCCCCATTGCGCGACGGCCATGCGAGCGAAGAAAGTATCTTGGAAACGAGCGGAGCTGGTCCAGCGTCGTGGAGGAAACGAGCGCAGAGAAAGCAGAGGAGCAGCAGCAATGGTGATGGCAGCAAGGATGAATGAGAACAGATGGGAAAATTACCATTGCAGCGCCGCTACATAACCCCTGGAAGATGCAATCCAACGGCTCAGAAAAACCCTCCTGGACGCGTGGCAAACATCACGCTGGACACGTGGAGGAGTGGAAGCGCGAACCATCCCTCCACTACTCCCATTACACGCAAATCGAGGAGGCACAGTTAAAATAAAGATTACGCACGCCCAGTCAAATCAAAGTCAGAAAGTGGGACCCACTGCTTGTCACGTCCCGTCAAAGTCGCTCACACGGGAAACTAAGGTCAAGAAAGCGTCAGCACTAACGTCATAAAAGCTATGTAGCGGAAAACTTCGACTATTTGAGTCCTTGCTCGAGTCTTCGACTCCACCAAGCACTCGGGGGCTACTCCCATAGGGAGCGCTGGTCGCACACCCTACGATTTTCTCTTTCTTTTTGCAGGAACATGGACAATAAAAGGCAAACCCAACTACTCGAAATACGGTTCGACTATGTACATGGGTTACTCCCATAGGGAGCGCCAGAAATAAATTCGAATTAAACAAACAAGCAAAAGACGATAGCAGTCGCAAAAAGTTCTTTAGTCCCTTCCTGAGTCTTTGACTCAACCAGGCACTCGGGGGCTACTCCCATAGGGAGCGCTGGTCGCGCACCCTATGATTATTTGTACAAAAACTGTGTGTTGATAACATCCACACTCGAAGGTCATGGCGACACCGCCTCATAATTATTCCCTACAAAGAGACTGTGTCTCCTGGGTCACCCGAATCGTCTCCACGATGATAAAATTCGGATGCCACGCTTACACTGTGAAGGTAAGACCTGAATAAGGCCTGGCAACGCATTAGCTGCGCACTACCAGAAATATATCCGTGCCTACGGGTACGATGAACATGCCTCGACGGACACTCGAGTGCTCACACCCATATAACTGGAATTCGACTCCTGTAAGACCTCCGCGGCTTGATTCGAATTACGCGAGCACTTTTCCGGATTCGAGTCCGGGGACTCGAGTTCGAGTAGATTGCGTTGTTTCACCCTAAGGTGGTTAACTGATACCGATACTTCGGTTATATCAGGCACGTACATCAACAATCCCTATGACACAAATAAAGTAGTCGAAGTACACTTGTCTAGGCACTCGAAAGACTTCAAAAAGTCCCCAGTCGAATCTGCGATTCCACTAGACACTCGGGGGCTACTGACATGGGTATACCCTACAGGTACTCGAGCTTGGTATATACGATCTGAATACGTATAGGCCCACGGTGTCGCCACGGCCCAAACGAAGGACTCGAGTAACCTGCGGACTCTCGATTGCTTGAAGAACAAGAAGAAGTTAAAGATAGAAAGTTTGAAGGGGAAAACCCTAATTTGTAACCGACTCGACCTGCTACCCGGGACCTAGCCTATCTATATAAAGGCTAGGAGGGGGAGGCGAGGAGGACACACGCAACCCTAGTTTCCACCACCCTCGCCAGATTGCATCTATGCACCATTGTAACTTTCAGTTCCTTCGATAATTCCACGAGCAGACAAGCAAGAGTAGGGTCCTCTACGAGGCCTAAACCTGGGTAAATCTTTGTCCCATGTGTGCTTGTTTGCTAGCCGATAGATGTCTCCAGTGCTCCCTCCTTCTCCAAAACCCAAGTCCATATGTGGTTTGTGGAAACAACACACATGCAATGACTCTGATGGGTCCAAATGTGGTTTTTGAAAAGAACAAATGCAATTACTCGAGTGGGTACATATGCGGTGTGTGTAAAGAACACACATGCAATGACATTGGTTGATCCATATGTCGGTTGTGCAAAGAACACACATGCAATGCCATTGGTTGATCCATGTGTGGTTTGCGAAAAGAACACACATGCAATGCCATTGGTTGATCCATGTGGTTTGTGGAATAGAACACACATGCAATGACTCTCGTGGATCCATATGTAGTTTGTGGAAAGAACACACATGCAATGACTCTAGTGGATCCATATGTGGTTTGTGGAAAGAACACACATGCAATGGCATTGGTTGATCCATATGTGGTTTGGGGAAAGAACACACATGCAATGACTCTAGTGCATCCATATGTGGTTAGTGAGAAGAACACACATGCAATGACTCTGGTGGATACATATGTGGTTTGTGGAAAGAACACATATCCAATGGCATTGGTGGATCCATGTGTGGTTCATGACAAGAACATACATGCAATTCCATTGGTGGATCCATATGTGGTTTGTGGAAAGAACACAGATGCAATGACTCTAGTGGATCCATATGTGGTTTCTGGAAAATAACACACACGCAATTACTCTAGTGGGTACATATGTGGTTTGTGGAAAGAACACAAATGCAATGACATTGGTTAATCCATATGTGCTTTGTGAAAAGAACACACATGCAATGACATTGGTTGATCCATGTGTGCTTTGTGGAAAGAACACACATGCAATGACATTGGTTTATCCATATGTGGTTTGTGAACAGAACACACATGCAATGCGATTGGTTGATCCATACGTGGTTTGTGGAAAGAACACACATGCAATGACTTTAGTGGATCAATATGTGGTTTGTGGGAAAGAATACACATAAAATGATTCTGGTGGAGCCATGTGTGGTTAGTGGAAATAACAAACATGCAATACCATTGGTGGATCCATGTGTGGTTCATGACAAGAAGATAGATGCAATGACAATGGTTGATACGTATGTCGTTTGTGACAATAACACACATGCAATGCCATTGGTTGATCCATATGTGGTTTTTCAAAAGAACACACATGCAATTACTCTAGTGGGTACATATGTGGTTTGTGGAAAGAACACACATGCAATGTCATTGGTTGATCCATATGTGGTTTGTGAAAAGAACACACATGCAATGACATTGGTTGATCCATATGTGGTTTGTGGAAAGAACACACATTCAATGACTCTGGTGGGTCCATATGTGGTTTGTGAAAAGAACACACATGCAATTACTCGAGTGGGTACATATGTGGTGTATGGAAAGAACACACATGAAATGACATTGGTTGATCCATATGTCGGTAGTGAAAAGAACACACATGCAATGCCATTGGTTGATCCATGTGTGGTTTGCGAAAAGAACAGACATGCAATGCCATTGGTTGATCCATGTGGTTTGTGGAAAAGAACACACATGCAATGACTCTCGTTGATCCATATGTAGTTTGTGGAAAGAAGACACATGCAATGACTCTAGTGGATCCATATGTGGTTTGTGGAAAGAACACACATGCAATGGCTCTACTGGATCCATATGTGGTTTGGGAAAGAACACACATGCAATGGCATTGGTTGATCCATATGTGATTTGTGCAAATAACATACATGCAATGACTCTAGTGGATCCATATGTGGTCAGTGGGAAGAACACACATCCAATGACTCTGGTGGATACATATGTGGTTTTTGGAAAGAACACACATGCAATGGAATTGGTGGATCCATGTGTGGTTCATGAAAAGAACATACATGCAATGCCATTGGTGGATCCATAGGTGGTATGTGGAAAGAACACACATGCAATGACATTTGTTGATCCATATGTGGTTTGTTGAAAGAATCCACATGCAATGACTCTAGTGGATCCATATGTGGTTTGTGGAAAAGAACACACATGCCATTACTCTAGTGGGTACATATGTGGTTTGTGGAAAGAACACACATGCAATGACATTGGTTGATCCATATGTGGTTTGTGAAAAGGACACACATGCAATGCCATTTGTTGATCCATATGTGGTTTGTGGAAAGATCACACATGCAATGACTCTAGTGGATCCATATGTGGTATGTGGAAAGAACACACATGCAATGACATTTGTTGATCCATATGTGGTTAGTGGAAAGAACAAACATGCAATGAATTTAGTGGATCAATATGTGGTTTGTGGGAAAGAACACATATGCAATGACTCGGGTGGATCCATGTCTTGTTAGTGGAAATTACAAACATGCAATGGCATTGGTGGATCCATGTGTGGTTCATGACAAGAACATACATGCAATGACATTGGTGGACCCATGTGTGGTTTGTGAAAAGAACACACATGCAATGACTCTCTAGTGGATCTATATGTGGTTTGTGGAAAGAATACGCATGCAATGAAATTGGTTGATCCATATGTGGTTTGTGGAAAGAACACACATGCAATGACTCTAGTGGACCCATATGTGGTTTGTGGAAAGAACACATGTGTAATTACTCTAGTGGATCCATATGTGGTTTGTGGAAAAGAACACACATGCAATGACATTGGTTGATCCATATGTGGTTTGTGAAAAGAACACACATTCAATGACATTGGTTGATCCATATGTGGTTTGTGGAAAGAACACGCTTGTAATGACTCCGGTGGGTCCATATGTGGTTTTTGAAAAGAACACACATGGAATTACTCGAGTGGGTACATATGTGGTGTGTGTAAAGAACACACATGCAATGATTTTGGTTGATCCATATCTCGGTTGTGAAAAGAACACACATGTAATGCCATTGGTTGATCCATGTGTGGTTTGCGAAAAGAACACACATGCAATGCCATTGGTTGATCCATGTTGTTTGTGGAATAGAACACACATGCAATGACTCTCGTGGATCCATATGTAGTTTGTGGAAAGAACACACATGCAATGACTCTAGTGGATGCATATGTGGTTTGTGGAAAGAACACACATGCAATGGCATTGGTTGATCTATATGTGGTTTGTGGAAACAACACACATGAAATTACTCTAATGGATCCATATGTGGTTACTAGAAGAACACACATGCAATGACTCTAGATACATATGTGATTTATGGAAAGAACACATATGCAATGGCATTGGTGGATCCATGTGTGGTTCACGGCAAGAACATACATGCAATGCCGTTGGTGGATCCATATGTGGTTTGTGGAAAGAACACACATGCAATGACTCTAGTGGATCCATATGTGGTTTGTGGAAAAGAACAAACATGCAATTACTCTAGTGGGTACATATGTGGTTTGTGGAAAGAACACAGATGCAATGGCATTGGTTGATCCATATGTGCTTTGTGGAAAGAACACACATGCAATGCCATTGGTTGATCCATGTGTGGTTTGTGGAAGGAACACACATGCAATGACATTGGTTGATCCATATGTGGTTTGTGAACAGAACACACATGCAATGCCATCGGTTGATCCATATGTGGTTTGTGGAAAGAACACACATGAAATGCAATTGGCGGATCCATGTGTGGTTCATGACAAGAACATACATGCAATGACAATGGTTGATCCATAGGTGGTTTGTGACAATAACACACATGCAATGCCATTGGTTGATCCATGTGTGTTTTGTGACAATAACACACATACAATGACATTGGTTGATCCATATGTGTTTTGTCAAAAGAACACAAATGCAATTACTCTAGTGGGTACAAATGTGGTTTGTAGGAAGAACACACATGCAATGGAATTGGTTGATCCATATGTGGTTTGTGAAAAGAACATACGTGCAATGACATTGGTTGATCCATATGTGGTTTGTGGAAAGAACATACATGCAATTACTCTAGTGGGTACATATGTGGTTTGTGGAAAGAACATACATGCAATTACTCTAGTGGGTACATATCTGGTTTGTGGAAAGAACACACATGCAATGACATTAGTGGATCCATGTGTGATTCATGACATGAACACACATGCAATGACATTGGTTGATCCATATGTGGTTTGTGACAATAACACACATGCGATGCCATTGGTTGATCCATATGTTGTTTGTCAAAAGAACACACATGCCATGCCATTGGTTGATCCATGTGTGGTTTGTGGAAAGAACACACATGCAATGACATTGGTTGATCCATATGTGGTTTTTGAAAAGAACACACGTGCAATGCCATGGGTTGATCCATATGTGGTTTGTGGAAAGAACACACATGCAATGACTCTAGTGGATACATATGTGGTATGTGGAAGGAACACACATGCTATGAAATTTGTTGATCCATATGTGGTTAGTGGAAAGAACACACATGCAATGACTTTAGTGGATCAATATGTGGTTTACGGGAAAGAACACACATGCAATGACTCTTGTGGATCCATGTGTGGTTAGTGGAAATAATAAACATGCAATGGCATTGGTGGATCCATGTGTGGTTCATGACAAGAACATACATGCAATGATATTGGTTGATCCGTATGTGGTTCGTGACAATAACACACATGCAATACCATTGGTGATCCATATGTGGTTTGCCAAAATAACACACATGCAATTACTCTAGTGGGTTCATATCTGGTTTGTAGAAAGAACACATATGCAATGGCATAGGTTGATCCATATGTGGTTTGTGAAAAGAACACACATTCAATGACATTGGTTGATCCATATCTTGTTTATGGAAAGAACACACATGCAATTACTCTAGTGGGTACATACGTGGTTTGTGGAAAGAACACACATGCAATGACATTGGTGGATCCATGTGTGGTTCATGACATGAACACACATGCAGTGACATTGGTTGATCCATATGTGGTTTGTGACAATAACACACATGCAATGCTATTGATTTATCCATATGTGGTTTTTCAAAAGAACACACATGCAAATACTGTAGTGGGTACATATGTGGTCTCTTGAAAGAACACACATGCAATGACTCTGGTGGGTCCATATGTTGTTCTTTAAAAGAACACACATGCAATTACTTGACTGGGTACATATGTGGTGTGTGTAAAGAACACACATGCAATGACACTGGTTGATCCATATGTCGGTTGTGAAAAGATCACACATGCAATGCCATTGGTTGATCCAAGTGTGGTTTGCGAAAAGAACACACATGTAATGCCATTGGTTGGTCCATGTGGTTTGTGGAAAAGAATACACATGCAATGACTCTCGTGGATCCATATGTAGTTTGTGGAAAGAACACACATGCAATGACATTTGTTGATCCATTTGTGGTTTGTGAAAAGAACACACATGCAATGTCATTGGTTGATCCATGTGTGGTTTGTGGAAAGAACACACATGCAATGACATCGGTTGATCCATATGTGGTTCGCGAAAAAAACTCACATGCAATGCCATTGGTTGATCCATGTGTGGTTTGTGGAAAGAACACGCATGCAATGACATTGGTTGATCCATATGTGGTTTTTGAAAAGAACACACATGCAATGCCATGGGTTGATCCATATGTGGTTTGTGGAAAGAACACACATGCAATGACTCTAGTGGATCCATATGTGGTATGTGGAAAGAACACACATGCAATGACATTTGTTGATCCATATGTGGTTAGTGGAAAGAACACACATGCAATGAATTTAGTGGATCAATATGTTGTTTGTGGGAAAGAACACACATGCAATGACTCTGGTGGATCCATGTGTGGTTAGTGGAAATAACAAACATGCAATGACATTGGTGGATCCATGTGTAGTTCATGACAAGAACATACATGCAATGACATTGGTTGATCCATATGTGGTTCGTGACAATAACACACATGCAATGCCATTGGTTGATCCATATGTGGTTTGCCAAGAGAACACACATGCAATTACTCTAGTGGGTTCATATATGGTTTGTGGAAAGAACACACATGCAATGGCAATTGTTGATCCATATGTGGTTTGTGAAAAGAACACACATGCAATAACATTGGTTGATCCATATCTGGTTTGTGGAAAGAACACACATGCAATTACTCTAGTTGGTATATATGTGATTTGTGTAAAGAACACACATGGAATGACATTGGTGGATCCATGTGTGGTTCATGACATGAACTCACATGCAGATACATTGGTTGATCCATATGTGGTTTGTGAGAATAACACACATGAAATGCCATTAGGTTATCCATATGTGGTTTGTCCAAAGAACACACATGCAAATACTCTAGTGGGTACATATGTGGTCTTTTGAAAGAACACACATGCAATGACTCTGTTGGGTCCATATGTTGTTTTTAAAAAGAACACACATGCAATTACTCGACTGGGTACATATGTGGTGTGTGTAAAGAACACACATGCAATGACACTGGTTGATCCATATGTCGGTTGTGAAAAGAACAAACATGCAATGCCATTGGTCGATCCAAGTGTGGTTTGCGAAAAGAACACACATGTAATGCCATTGGTTGATCCATGTGGTTTGTGGAAAAGAATGCACATGCAATGACTCTCGTGGATCCATATGTTGTTTGTGGAAAGAACACACATCCAATGTCTCTAGTGGATCCCTGTGTGGTTTGTGGAAAGAACACACATGCAATTACTCTAGTGGGTAGATATATGGTTTGTGGAAAGAACACACATGCAATGACATTGGTTGATCCATATTTTGTTTTTGAAAAGAACACACATGCAATGCCATTGGTTGATCCATGTGTGTTTTGTGGAAAGAACACACATGCAATGACATTGGTTGATCCATATGTGGTTTGTGAAAAGAACACACATGCAACGGCATTGGTTGATCCATATGTGGTTTGTGGAAAGAACACACATGCAATGACTCTAGTGGATCCATATATGGTATGTGGAAAGAACACACATGCAATGACATTTGTTGATCCATATGTGGTTAGTAGAAAGAACACACATGCAATGACTTTAGTGGATTACTATATGGTTTGTGGGAAAGAACACACATGCAATGACATTGGTTGATCCATATGTGGTTTGTCAAAAGAACACACATGCAAATACTCTAGTGGGTACATATGTGGTCTCTAGAAAGAACACACATGCAATGACTCTGGTTGGTCCATATGTTGTTTTTGAAAAGAACACACATGGAATTACTCGAGTGGGTACATATGTGGTGTGTGTAAAGAACACACATGCAATGACATTGGTTGATCCATATGTCGATTGTGAAAAGAACACACATGCAATTCCATTGGTTCATCCATGTGTGGTTTGCGAAAAGAACACACATGCAATGCCATTGGTTGATCCATGTGGTTTGTGGAAAATAACACACATGCAATGACACTCGTGGATCCATATGTAGTTTGTGGAAAGAACAGACATGCAATGACTCTAGTGGATCCCTATGTGGTTTGTGGAAAGAACACACATGCAATGACTCTGGTGGATCCATAGGTGGTTTGTGGATAGAACACACATGGAATGGCATTTGTTTATCCATATGTGGTTTGTGGAAAGAAAACACATGAAATGACACTAGTGGATCCATATGTGGTTAGTGAGAAGAACACACATGCAATGACTCTGGTCGATACATATGTCGTTTGTGGAAAGAACACATATGCAATGGCATTGGTGGATCCATGTGTGGTTCATGACAAGAACATACATGCAATGCCTTTGGTGGATCCATATGTGGTTTGTGGAAGGAACACACATGCAATGACTCTAGTGGATCCATATGTGGTTTGTGGAAAATAACACACATGCAATTACTCTAGTGGGTACATATGTGGTTTGTGGAAAGAACACACATGCAATGAAATTGGTTGATCCATATGTGGTTTGTGAAAAGAACACACATGCAATGCCATTGGTTGATCCATGTGTGGTTTGTCCAAAGAACACACATGCAATGACATTGGGTATCCATATGTGGTTTGTGAAAATAACACACATACAATGCCATTGGTTGATCCATATGTGGTTTGTGGAAAAAACACACATGCAATGACTCTAGTGGATCCATATGTGGTATGTGGAAACAACACACATGCAATGACATTTGTTGTCCCATATGTGGTTAGTCGAAAGAACACACATGCAATGACTTGAGTAGATCAATATGTGGTTTGTGGGAAAGAACACACATGCAATGACTCTTGTGGATCCATGTGTGGTTAGTGGAAATAACAAACATGCAATGGCATTGGTGGATCCATGCGTGTTTCATGACAAGAACATACATGCAATGACATTGGTTGATCCATATGTGGTTTGTGACAATAACACACAAGCAATGCCATTGGTTGATCCATATCTGGTTTGCCAAAAGAACATAGATGCAATTACTCTAGTGGGTTTATATGTGGTTTGTGGATAGAACACACATGCAATGGCATTGGTTGATCCATATGTGGTTTGTGAAAATAACACACATGTAGTGACATTGGTTGATCCATATCTTGTTTGTGGAAAGAACACACATGCAATTACTCTAGTGGGTACATATGTGGTTTGTGGAATGAACACACATGCAATGACATTGGTGGATCCATGTGTGGTTCATGACATGAACACACATGCAATGAAATTGGTTGATCCATATGTGGTTTGTGACAATAACACACATGCAATGCCATTGGTTATCCATATGTGGTTTGTCAAAAGAACACACATGCAAATACTCAAGTGGGTATATATGTGGTCTCTTGAAAGAACACACATGCAATGACTCTTGTGGGTCCATATGGTGTTTTTGAAAAGAACACACATGCAATTACTCGACTGGGTACATATGTAGTGTGTGTAAAGAACACACATGCAATGACACTGGTTGATCCATATGTCGGTTGTGAAAAGAACACACATGCAATGCCATTGGTTGATCCAAGTGTGGTTTGCGAAAAGAACACACATGTAATGCCATTGGTTCATCCATATGTGGTTTGTGGAAAGAACACACATGCAATGACATTGGGTATCCATATGAGGTTTGTGAAAAGAACACACATGCAATGCCATTGGTTGATCCATATGTGGTTTGTGGAAAGAACACACATGCAATGACTCTAGTGGATCCATATGTGGTATGTGGAAAGAACACACATGCAATGACATTTGTTGATCCATATGTGGTTAGTGGAAAGAACACACATGCAATGACTCTAGTGGATCAATATGTGGTTTGTGGGAAAGAACACACATGTAATGACTCTGGTGGATCCATGTGTGCTTAGTGGAAATTACAAACATGCAATGGCATTGGTGGATCCATGTGTGTTTCATGACAAGAACATACATGCAATGACATTGGTTGA
>CAJUXJ010000344.1:0-22770 GCA_910589775.1 Avena eriantha
ATGGGTTCGTAGCATGGAAAACAAAAAAATTCTACCGCAAGAACGAACAAAACCAGATCTAATCTAGATAAAAGCCAAGATCTAATCTATTAGACATGTGCAACGAGATAGATCTGTACTAACCCTTGTAGATCCGAAAGCGTTACGAGATTAGATCTCGTGGTTGATGTAGTCGATCACTTGCCGATCTCAAGATCTGTGGACGATCCTTCCGGCGCCGCGTTCCGGCAGCGCTTCCGCAGTCGGTCACACGTGCGGAGTCGAAGCAGACCTTCCTCTCCCCGTTCCAGCGAGCAGCGGAGGTAGTAGATCTTCTCCACGGAATCCCAGCAGCACGACGGCGTGGTGGGGTGGTGGAGTAGAGAATTCTGCAGGGCTTCGCCTATGCCTGCAGAAGGAAGAGGAGGAGAGAGGCGGCTAGGGATGGAGTGGAGGGGCCAGGGGGTGGCGCCTCACCCCTCTATTTAAGAGGGAGGCGCCATGGGAGGGGGAGTCCTAGTAGGACTCCCCTCCCTCCTTGGCCGGCGATTGGGAGGGGGGAGGAGTCCTCCTCCCCCACGACTCCTTGTCTTGCCCCACAAGGACTCCTTGATCCTTTCTTGGTTTCAAGCAAACTCCAAGAAATCTTCCAGAACCTTCCGGAACATTCCGAAACCTTCTAGAATCCTCATACAAATACTCCGGAACATTTCCTAACTCAGAAAATGATCCCCAATATATGAATCTTATTCTCCGGACAATTCCGGATCTCCTCGTGATGTCCCGGATCCAATCCGAGACTCCGAACAACATTCGGTCTCCAACGCACATTCCATATCTACTTAAAACAACTTCGAACCTTAAGTGTGTCACCCTACGGTTCGTGAATATGTAGACATGATGGAGACACCTCTCCGATCAATAACCATCAGCGGGACCTGGAGATCCATAATGGCTCCCACATACTCAACGATGACTTCGTGATCGATTGAACCATTACATACGAAACCAATTCCCTTTGTCACGCGATACTATACTTATCCGAGGTTTGATCGTCGGTATCTCCATACCTAGTTCTACCTCGTTACTGATAAGTACTCTTTACTCGTTCCGTGATATGTCATCCCTTGTGACCCAGTCACATGCTTGCAAGCTAACTAGATGACATTCCACCGAGAGGGCCCAGAGCATATCTATCCGTCATATGGATGGACAAATCCCAATCTTGGTCCATGCGCTTCAACACATACTTTCAGAATACCCAATGACACCTTTATAACCACCCAGTTACGAAGCGGTGTTTGATGTCATCAAAGTACCCATCCGGTGATGGTGATTAACACAACCTCATGGTCGAAGGATTAGGTTACTATGCATTTAAAAGCTTATAGCAATACGAACTTAATGACTTGATCTTATGCTACGCTTACTATGGGTGTGTGTCCATCACATCATTCTCCTAATGATATAACCTTGTTATTAATCACATCCAATGTCCATGATCAGGAAACCATGATCATCAATTAATCAACAAGCTAGTTCAACAAGAGGCTTACTAGGGACTCTTTTATGTTTACAAAACACACATGTATTAGTGTTTCCTAATAATACAATTATAGCATGGGATGTAAACATTCATCATAAACACAAAGATATAATAATAACCACTTTTATTATTGCCTCTTGGGCATATCTCCAACAGTCTCCCACTTGCACTAGAGTCAATAATCTAGATTACATGGTAATATACCTAACACCCATGGCGTTCTGGTGTTGGTCATGCTTTGCCCTAGGGAGAGGTTTAGTCAACGGATCTGCCACATTCAGATCAGTGTGTACTTTGCAAATCTTTATGTCACCATCTTGGACATACTCGCGAATAGCATGGAAACGTAGCTTGATGTGCTTCAGCTTGCTATGTGACCTTGGCTCCTGTGCATTAGCTATGGCACCTGTGTTGTCACAGTAGATGGCCATCGGGTCCAACGCACTGGGAACCACGCCAAGTTCAGTAATGAATTCCTTCATCCATATGGCTTCTTGTGCAGCCTCCGAAGCAGCTATGTATTCCGATTCAGTTGAAGATTTCGCCACAACGCTTTGCTTGGCACTCCTCCAGCTCACTGCAGCACCATTCAAAATAAATACGTATCCGACTGTGACTTCGAGTCATCCGGATCGGTGTTCCAACTAGCATCGGTGTAACCGTTTACAACAAGCTGTTCATCACCTCCATAAGAAAGAACCATATCCTTAGTCCTATTTAGGTACTTTAGGATATTCTTGACCGCTGTCCAGTGCTCCATTCCAGGATCACTTTGATATCTGCTAGTCAAACTAACAGCATGTGCTATATCCGGTCTTGTACACAGCATGGCATACATGATAGAACCTATGGCCGAGGCATAGGGAATATTATTCATTTTCTCTCTATCTTCTGCCGTAGCTGGACTTTGAGTCTTACTCAAGGTCTTACCTGACAACATGGGCACGAACCCTTTCTTGCTCTCTTCCATTCTAAACTTCTTTAGAACTTTGTCTAAGTATGTACTTTGTGAAAGCGCTATTAGGCGTCTTGATCTATCTCTATAAATCTTGATGCCTAGAATATATGCCGCTTCGCCAAGATCCTTCATTGAAAAACTATTATTCAAATAGGCTTTGACACTATTAAGAAGTTCTATATCATTCCCAATCAACAATATGTCATCTACATATAGTACTAGGAATGCTACAGAGCTCCCACTCACTTTCTTGTAAATACAAGCTTCTCCATAAGTTTGTATAAATCCAAAGTTTTTGATTACTTTATCAAAACGTTGATTCCAACTCCGGGATGCTTGCTTCAGTCCATAAATGGAGCGCTGAAGTTTGCATACCTTGTCAGCATCTTTAGGATCGACAAAACCCTTGGTTGTACCATATACAACTCTTCCTCAATGTCACCATTAAGGAACGCCGTTTTGACATCCATCTGCCAAATCTCATAATCGAAATATGCAGCAATTGCTAACAAAATCCTCACAGACTTTAGCTTCGCTACTGGTGAGAATGTCTCATCATAGTCAACTCCTTGAATTTGTCGGAACCCTTTCGCGACAAGTCGAGCTTTATAGACGGTAACATTACCATCAGCATCTGTTTTTCTCTTGAAAATCCATTTGTTCTCGACAGCCTTACGGCCATCCGGTAAGTCCACCAAAGTCCACACTTGGTTTTCGTACATGGATCCCATTTCGGATTTCATGGCTTCTAGCCATTTGTCGGAATCTGGGCTCACCATAGCTTCTTCATACGTCGCAGGGTCATCAGCGTTGTCCACCAACATGACGTTCAAGGCAGAGTCATACCAATCAGGAGTGGTACGAACCCTCGTTGACCTGCGAGGTTCAGCAGCAACTTCGTTCGAAGTTTCATGATCACCATCATTAGCTTCCTCTCCAATTGGTGCAGGCGGCACAAAAACATCTTCCGGTGCTGCGCTACTCTCAAATCCGAGAGAAGGTTCAATAACCTCATCGAGTTCTACTTTCCTTCCAGTCACTTCCTTCGAGAGAAACTCCTTCTCAAGAAAGGATCCATTCTTGGCAACGAAAACTTTGCCTTCGGATCTATGATAGAAGGTATACCCAATTGTTTCTTTAGGGTATCCTATGAAGACGCATTTCTCCGCTTTGGGTTCAAGCTTATCAGGTTGTAACTTCTTTACATATGCTTCGCAACCCCAAACTTTAAGGAACGACAACTTAGGTTTCTTACCAAACCACAATTCGTACGGTGTCGTTTCAACGGATTTAGATGGTGCCCTATTTAAAGTGAATGCGGCTGTCTCTAATGCATAGCCCCAAAACGATAGCGGTAAATCTGTAAGAGACATCATAGACCGAACCATATCTAAGAGAGTTCGATTACGACGTTCGGACACACCATTACGCTGTGGTGTTCCCGGCGGTGTCAACTGCGAAAGTATTCCACATTTCTTTAAATGCATGCCAAACTCATAACTTAGATATTCACCTCCGCGGTCAGAACGCAGAAACTTAATCTTCTTGTTACGATGATTTTCCACTTCACTTTGAAATTCCTTAAACTTCTCGAAAGTTTCGGACTTATGTTTCATAAAGTAGACATACCCATATCTACTTAAGTCATCCGTGAAAGTGAGAACATAACGATATCCACCACGCGATGCTACACTCATTGGACCGCACACATCGGTATGTATTATTTCCAATAAGTCTGTAGCTCGCTCCATTGTACCAGAGAATGGAGTCTTAGTCATTTTTCCCATTAGACATGCTTCGCATCTTTCAAGTGATTCAAAATCAAGTGATTCAAGAAGTCCATCAGAATGGAGTTTCTTCATACGCTTCACTCCAATGTGACCAAGACGACAGTGCCACATGTATGTAGAATTATCATTCAATTTTATTCGTTTAGCATCTATGTTGTGAACATGTGTATCACTACTATCGAGATTCAGTAAGAATAAACCATTCATCTCAGGTGCATTACCATAAAAGATATTACTCATATAAATCGAACAACCTTTATTCTCGGACTTAAAAGAGTAACCGTCTCGCAATAAACAAGATCCAGATATAATGTTCATGCTTAACGCAGGCACCAAATAACAATTATTCAAATTTAAAACTAATCCCGAAGGTAGATGTAGAGGGAGCGTGCCGACGGCGATCACATCAACCTTGGAGCCATTTCCAACGCGCATCGTCACCTCGTCTCTTCGCCAGTCTTCGCTTATTCCGCAGCTCCTGTTTCGAGTTACAAATATGAGCAACCGAACCAGTATCAAATACCCAGGCACTACTACGATTACTAGTAAGATACACATCAATAACATGTATATCAAATATACCTTTCTTCTTGATGTTGCCGTTCTTCAGATCCGCCAGGTACTTGGGGCAGTTACGCTTCCAGTGACCAGCACCCTTGCAGTAGAAGCATTCAGTTTCAGGCTTAGGACCAGCCTTGGGCTTCTTAGCAGGTGCGGCAGCTTTCTTGCCGTCCTTCTTGAAGTTGCCCTTGTTCTTAGGCTTGCCCTGTTTCTTGAAATTGGTGGTCTTATTGACCATCAACACTTGGTGCTCCTTCTTGATCTCCACTTCAGCAGTTTTCAGCATGGACGATAGTTCAGGCAACGTCTTGTTCATGCAGTGCATATTGTAGTTCATCACAAAGTTCTTATAACTTGGTGGCAGTGATTGGAGGAGACGGTGAATCCCCAACTCATTAGGAATCGTTATCCCCAACTCTTGGAGCTTGTTTGCGTGCCCAGACATGGTGAGCACGTGCTCGCTAACGGAGCTACCCTCTTCCATCTTACAGTTAAAGAACTTTTCGGAGGCCTCATAGCTCTCCATGGCCGCGTGAGTCTCAAAAATTAGCCTGAGCTCCTTAATGATCTCGAACGGGTCGTGGTGCTCAAAACGCTTCTGAGCTCCGCTTCTAAACCGTACAGGATGGCACACTGAACTGTGGAGTAATGATTTTTCCGAGTGGCGTAAACATTCTTTACGTCATCGGTGGCATCTTCTGCAGGTGGGTCACCTAGCGGTGCTTCGAGCACATAGGTCAACTGACCAGCCCTGAGGACGATCTTCAGTCCACGGAACCAGTCCGTGAAATTGCTTCCATTGTTCTTAAGCTTTTCTTTCTCTAGGAACGCATTGAAATTGATGGAGAGGTTCGCCATAATCTACAACAATTTGCAAGTAGTTTAGACTAAGTTTATGATAAATTGAGTTCAAATTTAATTCTTAAATTAACTAGGTGAACTCCCACTCAAAACAACATCCCTCACATTGTCTTAGTGATTACACGAACCAAATCCACTACACCAAGTCCGATCTTCACGAGAGAAGATGTAGTTTCATCGGCGAACAATCTTCATGTTCATCATATCATTTATATGACTCATGCTCTACCTTTCGGTATTCCGTGTTCCGAGACCATGTCTGTACATGCTAGGCTCGTCAAGATAACCTTAGTTTCCGCATGTGCAAATCTGGCTTGCACCCGTTGTATGCACACGTAGAATCTATCACATCCGATCATCACGAGATGCTTCGAAACGACGAGTCTTAGCAACGGTGCCAACTAAGGGGAACACTTTATTACTTGATATTTAGTGAGAGGGATCATCTTATAATGCTACCGTCGCGATCTAAGCAATACAAGATGCATAAAGGATTAACATCACAGGCAATTCATAATTAGTGTGATATGATATGGCCCTTTCTTCTTGCGCCTTTGATCTCCATCTCCAAAGCACGAACATGATCTCCATCATCACCAGCATTGCGTCAAGGTCAGTGGCGCCGCTTCATGGTTGTCCATCATCACTAGCAACTATTACAACTACTTGGAATAAAGCTATTACAAGATGAATAGACACGCAGGTCTTAACAGAATTAAAGACAACCATTAGGCTCCTGCCGGTTGCCATATTACAACAAGGATCATTGCATACATCAAATATAATCACAATCACATGATGGCCATATCACATCACAAAACCCCTGCAAAACAAGTTAGACGCCTCTAATTTTCTTTGCATGTTTTACGTGGTTTGGGGCTTTCGAATAAGAACGGATCTTACCTACGAAACTGAACCACAACGTTGATACAAGTGCTATCAAGTTGCAAAGTGTAAATTGGATCTATACTATGGTGAGAGACAGACACCCGCAAAGCCACTTGTGCAAAGCAAGTTACACGTCAAGCGTGGAGCAAGTCTCATGTGCGATGACATGTAAGGTTAGCCCGAGCCGCTTCATCCCACCATGCCGCAAGATGCAAAGTACACAAAGCAAAAGACGGCACGAGCACCAACGCCCAAAAACCATTGTGTTCTACTCGTGCAACAGATCTACGCATAGACACGGCTCTGATACCACTGATGGGTTCGTAGCAGGGAAAACAAAAAATTCTACCGCAAGAACGAACAAAACCTAGATCTAATCTAGATAAAAGCCAAGATCTAATCTATTAGACATGTGCAATGAGATAGATCTGTACTAACCCTTGTAGATCCGAAAGCGTTACGAGATTGGATCTCGTGGTTGATGTAGTCGATCACTTGCCGATCTCAAGATCGAGTGGACGATCCTTCCGGCGCCGCGTTCCGGCAGCGCTTCCACAGTCGGTCACACGTGCGGAGTCGAAGCAGACCTTCCTCTCCCCGTTCCAGCGAGCAGCGGAGGTAGTAGATCTTCTCCACGGAATCCCTCAGCACGACGGCGTGGTGGTGGTGGTGGAGTAGAGAATTCTGCAGGACTTCGCCTAAGCCAGAGCAGAAGAAAGGAGGAGGAGAGAGGCGGCTAGGGTTTGGAGTGGAGGGGCTAGGGGGTGGCGCCTCCACCCCTCTATTTAAAGGAGGGAGGCGCCATGGGAGGGGGAGTCCTAGTAGGACTCCCCTCCCTCCTGGGCCGGCGGATTGGGAGGGGGGGAGGACTCCTCCCCCACGACTCCTTGTCTTGCCCCACAAGGATTCCTTGATCCTTTCTTGGTTTTCAAGCAAACTCCAAGAATCTTCTAGAACCTTCCGGAACATTCCGAAACCTTCTAGAATCCCCATACAAATACTCCGGAACATTTCCTAACTAGAAAATGATCCACAATATATGAATCTTATTCTCCGGACAATTCCGGATCTCCTCGTGGTGTCCCGGATCCAATCCGGGACTCCGAACAACATTCGGTCTCCAACGCACATTCCATATCTACTTAAAACAACTTCGAACCTTAAGTGTGTCACCCTACGGTTCGTGAATATGCAGACATGATGGAGACACCTCTCCGATCAATAACCATCAGCGGGATCTGGAGATCCATAACGGTTCCCACATACTCAACGATGACTTCATGATCGATAGAACCATTAACATACAAAACAAATTCCCTTTGTCATGCGATACTATACTTGTCCGAGGTTTGATCGTCGGTATCTCCATACCTAGTTCTACCTCGTTACTGATAAGTACTCTTTACTCGTTCCATGTTATGTCATCCCTTGTGACCCAATCACATGCTTGCAAGCTAACTAGATGATATTCCACCGAGAGGGCCCAGAGCAGCATATCTATCCGTCATATGGATGGACAAATCCCAATCTTGGTCCATGAGCTTCAACACATACTTTTAGAATACCCAATGACACCTTTATAACCACCTAGTTACGAAGCGGTGTTTGATGTCATCAAAGTTCCCATCCGGTGATGGTGATTAACACAACCTCATGGTCGAAGGATTAGGTTACTATGCATTTAAAAGCTTATAGCAATACGAACTTAATGACTTGATCTTATGCTACGCTTACTATGGGTGTGTGTCCATCACATCATTCTCCTAATGATATAATCTTGTTAATAATGACATCCAATGTCCATGATCAGGAAACCATGATCATCTGTTAATCAACAAGCTAGTTCAACAAGAGGCTTACTAGGGACTCTTTTACGTTTACAAAACAAACATGTATTAGTGTTTCCTTATAATACAATTATAGCATGGGATGTAAACATTCATCATAAACACAAAGATATAATAATAACCACTTTTATTATTGCCTCTTGGGCATATCTCCAACAAGCAAGGTTCCCCACAACCATCCTATTCATTTTGTACGGTGCAGATTAGACCGAACCCACAAACAGTTTTCCACGAGTAGCGTCGCAACACGTCATCGAGCCGAGCTGAGCTGAGCCATGGAGCCACACCCCGAGATGTAGCTGGAGCCAAGTCTGAGTCAAGGAGGAGCCACCGCTTTTCCACTGCCAGATCGAGATCCAATGCTCCATATTTATCGCAGAAGATTTAAAGAAACAAAAACTATGAAGCTGGCAAAATTCATAGAAAAATAATGACAACTCTATTTTTAGTTGATTCTTGTTACGTTGGATTCATAATTATGAGATCTACTATTTGTTTAGTAGTTATAGATCTGTCTCGTGGTAGATTGGAAGTATAGGTCATATTATGGGCATATTTAGTATAATAAAAATCAAAATAAAATAATTCCAACTGGTAATTGATCCCTATGACATCCTTGACACATTACACCTGTTTATACTGTTTTGGTCGAAATAAACTTGTTTTTGCCATTATATCATGTTGCACATGCATGCATATGTTTGAGACTATGTCGCTATGATTGCAATGTTTTGATTTTTCTATTTTCTTTCTTGCATTAGATTGTCCGGGGTGTGCTAAGATGTATTGTTACTTAGAGTGCTACTAGGATCAAGGTAAGTTACACCTTTGTTCATAGTTTATCCTAGTTTTGCTACTATGCATGTTTTGATCTTCAAAATAGTAGTATGCATGTGCAGGATGTTTTTAGTAGAAGTTCTTAGAAAATTTTTACAAGTGTGATGTTATTTTGTAGTATGCCATAGACCTATACTAAGGATTATTTCCACTCCTAATAGGTTCCCCAGAATTTTTCGAAGTATTATGCTTGTGATATGCTATATATATGCAAATACCAATGGAGATTCGAAAGACAGAAATTTTTCTAAGTATAAGAGCTCTTTTTGTGAGCGCAAGTTTTTCTCCTCAAATATATTTCAAAAATAAAACTAAGTTTTCTTCTGGGTGGAGTGGTATGCCGGGAATGAATGTCTACAAGGGTAAAGTATCTTGGATTGGCTCTTCTTGTGTCCAGGGACACGTATCTTGGATTGGCTCTGCTTGTGCCCTCCACCGCCCAGGATCAAAGAAGTATGCCATGTTCCAGAAGTCAAAAGCTTCCAATGCAACCACTGTACATATGGGTTCTATATTTTCCTAGTAAACCTCACCTCGGTTGTAACTACCTCGGTGAATTATGCTCTTAGTTGCATGCCTGGATGAGCGAGAGTGGTTAAAATAGTACGGTGGGGCCCAGGGGCCACTCACGGGTAGACCTTTCGGCCGTCCTAACCACTTTCGGAACATCGGGACAAGAACGAGCGGCGTAATCGGCAGGAGAAGGGATCAACTACATACACAAGTGAGTATGTATGCAAGCCACCATACAACTGTTCACAGAGCCATTCCATCTAAAAAATAGAAATATTGCAACGCCATACGGCAAGATCTAAATATCCTAGATAGAGATAATAGTTTAGGATAACTCCTCATACATCAAATATCAGAGTATCAGGCGGAAGCGGAAAACAAGATCCGAGTACGGATAAGAAGCAAATTGGCATAAGATGCCACATAAAAAAACACATCCCACCCACAGATCTCACGGATCCCCGTTCCCGGAATATCTATACCGAGTGATCGTTGCCAACATCATCCGTCTCCTCCACCCAGTAATAATCTTGTGAGTACACCTGTTCATCTGAATTAAACAATTATCGTGTGAGACCCTAGGGGTACTCAGCAAGTCTTTATGCCTCTAAAGGGGACATATACCTGGGGTGACGCAATTGCAGCAAAAGATAATAACTAACAAGCCTAGAGATACTCGCTAACCATCCGCCTAACCAATGATAGACGGATGTCCGTTAATTAGAAACAACAATTATAACAGTATAATTAACAGATCCATCCTCCTTCTCGCTTACCAACGAGAAAGCGGACGAACAATCCATCCGTTGGCAGTTTTATTAACCATTCCATGAGTATTGCACTATTTACTAATCAGGTACTTAGTCAGAATAAAAGCGGTACTTTAGTTATACTTGTCTATGATCGAGAAACTGTGCTCCAAGTCGTCCATAACCGCGGACACGGCTTTCAGAAAGATTTACCCTACAGGGGTGCACAAATAGCAACACACACTCGATCAACCTCGGAAAAACCAACTCAAAACCCAACGAGGCATTCACGACAAAGCGATCACAGGATTTAGAAATATTTCAGGGGGGCATCCCATTAAGCTACCCGCAACGAAGCTAGCTGACTCCGAGACGGACTCAAGGTTTGCGCCAATGGCTGTAAACGACTGGGAACCTGAAAATGTGACTGGGCTTGTCGATACCGCGAAAACACTTCGCAATTCTTAAACAGTACAGGTGTTCCCCGCACAATCTTAAATAAAATAATAAAGCATGGCATAAGTACAGGATAGTAACAAAACCCCAAACTACTTTGTGGCCCCAAGAAATAGAAATGAATCAAGCTCTGACTCAGGGGGGTCCATAAGGCCTCCCGGATGTGGATAGTGCGAATAGTCAAGGAACAGGAATCAAGTACTCGGGGTCCTATGAGACACAAGTGAGCATGAAAAACCAAATAGCTGATATTGCTCACTAGTGCCTCTTTCATTAGTTATCCCATTACTACTCAGGTTAAGTTGTTTAGGTACCTCGTTATCATCAGACACTCACATACCCTACACATGTTTTTCTACGACTCGCATGGCTCAAACAACTCCTGTAGTAATGGCTCATGGGATTGAGGAACAGGCTCGGTGGGGTTTAAAAGTAAAGGCTATGCAGTACTTGGGATTCAATTTAATGCAATCGCGACTCAATGATGCAAGAATAAGATAGAGGCAATAGGTACTATATGTATGCAAGCATGTGGTAGTGCTTGCCTGGTAGCTCAGTTGAAGCGAGAGATGGATCTGGGTAGAACTCCTGTGATTCCTGATAATTCTCCTACTGGGCGTCTATTCGAATAAGAACCAAACAAACAAGGGCCAACATAAATAAAGTGCACAAGCATATGAATTAAAATGCGACAAGCAAACAAGCATGCCACGATGAATGATGCACAATTTACATGGCAATAAAGTAGCATGGCATGGGTGAGGTGTGGGGACAAGAATAATTCATTTTAGTATTTATTTGGTCAAGTTTTATTGCCATAAACAGTTCTGATTTTTAATAATGACATGATGCATGTTTCAATTCAGAACAAGGAATGCATAGTTATAACGGGCTCGTCGCGCTGATCGATTTAGACATATTATTTGTTGAATTTGGAGTTATAGAATTAAAGTTATTAATTAATTAAGTAAAGGGCATTTTATTGTAATTTTAATCATCTCGAAAATTTAAAGTGGTCAAACATTATTTTGAATAGCATATTTGAATTCCTCACACTTTTCTGATTTAAAAACATATATTATTTGTATTATTTGGAATTACCAATTAAAAGATAATAATTTCTGGATTTAAAACATATTTAACAATTCTGAAATTATTTTTATTAACAGAAAAAGATCGCAGAGCTTTTTACATGCAACTGAACCTAGCCCCAGACACCGACATGTGGGTCTAGTGCTGACTTAGCATAGGTGGGACGCAGCGGCTGCGCGGGGATTTTCTCATCGCACGCTCAGCCAGTCGCAGCGGATGACAGGTGGGCCTCCGGGTGGCGGGGCCACAGCACGCACGCGGCCAGCGTGCGCTGGACACGTGGGAGAGCCAGAGCGTGGGGACCAGTTTGTGAACGACACGTAAAACCCAGGGGGTTTTTGGAGAAAAGGACTAGGGTGAACTGGATCTGCCGAAAATGGCTAGCGCAGCGATTTTTTGGAGGACGATGGCGAGCAGACCGTCCGAGAATTTGCGACGCTGCAAAAATGAAAGTTGTAGATGCCCCATTGGACTACAAATTTGGTGTTTGGAGCTTTGTCAACGGAGGGCTGTAGTGGACG
The DNA here is from genome assembly GCA_910589775.1 of Avena eriantha. Classification (NCBI taxonomy): domain Eukaryota; kingdom Viridiplantae; phylum Streptophyta; class Magnoliopsida; order Poales; family Poaceae; genus Avena; species Avena eriantha. Next base: position 12,599 of record CAJUXJ010000344.1, read on the forward strand.
GGGCAGGGAGGAGAACAGAGGGTATCTAGTGGTTTAAACTGACGACATTTTTTTCAGAAAACGGCTGAGATAGGCCCGGTTTGCAACGAAGATTCTGGGTGATGTACTGGATGCTTTTGTTCGTGCTCGAGCTCGTTTTGAAGAGGGGAACAAGGGCTAGATCTTTTGTTCTCGTGTCGTTCGAACACGAGCAATACAACGACGACACCGACGCGTTGAACGGTCAGGCGCGGGCCGCGGTTGCACTGTCTGCTGTATGCGTGCGGTACAGTGCGGCTGGCGAGCGCAGCGGTGCAACACGCACGCAGCATGCACGCGTGCGCGTCGGCGGCAGTGCGCGTTGCGCACAGCGTCTGTGGCAGCGGGGCGCGATGGCGACGGCGAGACGGTGGATTACCGAGATACTAGGCAGGGAGGTGCGGCTTGGTCTGCTCTTGCTCAAGTCGGATCAAAGGGGGGCAGGGTAACAGGGTTAATCACATGGGGAGGGTGGCATCGGGGTCAGCCCAACAGGCCGAGTATGAGAGGGGCTCGGATAGGAGGGGTAGGGTTAGAACTTAGCTCGGATGGGTCTAGGGTTTTGGATAGATAGATAACTAGGTGGAGAGACGGTTTGGACTGGTCTTAGGTGGTTTAGTGCTTGCCTTAGCTAGGGCTTAGCTTAGCTAGGGTTTAAGAGAGGAGAACCTCGAGAAAAGAACCCAAAATAACATGCAAAGGCCACAAGGAAGGAGGAAAACTAAAAGAGGGCTTATATTGCATGTAAAAGCCAAGAAGAGAGAGGGTGGTCAAGAAGGGCTTGGTCTAAATCTGATAACTCCATGTTTGAATTTCATCAAACAAACTTCCCTCCAACACCATGAAGAAACCAACAGAAGAAAAAGAAGAGGGGCTTCCATAGCCATGCATAGAAATTAAGGCCGCCATAATATTTGTAAAAACAACTAGAATGCAAGGTGGCCCTAGGATTCTTACATGCATTATAGTGTTTGAATTATGGCCCTACCAAGATGGCAAGTTCAAGCGCACATGGACAGTAGGAATAATAGGCATATTTGAATAAATGGACTTGCTAGTGTGTGTATCCCACTAGATGATTATATGACCTCATATATGTTCACATATGCTTAGATATCCAGCTAGAAACCATCTGAGAGAGGCAAGAAGGATTCTACTCACATGGCATGAAAAAGGTGGCTCCATATAACAAGAATGTGAAAACAACATGATGCTAATATGAGAGCATGTGGAATTAGAAGTGGATCCATCCCAACCCACATGCGCTAGATTAAATGCCAAAAGAAAATGTAAAATCTCATGGACAATTAGGATGGTGGAATTATAAGGTGGTGACAAATAAAAGGTGACGGAGTTAAATAAAAGATATGCCCCAACTCAACTTGGGCATCAAGCATTTCTCAAGATTCAAATACAATATAACAAGAGCCAAATACAATTAATAATGCATATTAGAGAAGAACCAAATGGAAAAAGGGTTTTATATGATGCTCAAATGCAAGGTGGCATGATGACATGAGCATGATATAATTATGATGCAACAATTATATGTAGGAAGTAGCAATTATATTACTAGACCATGTAGCATTACATATGTTAGACAGATGGGATGCTACATCGGTACCATAGACTTGGCTCAGGTGGATCCAAAAAGGTAGAGGGTCTTCTAAGGGAAAGCTTTGTCGTGGTCTTGTTATAAAAGGACTTGATCATCGATTGTGGGTAAAGTGTACAAACTCTCGAGACTATTGCAATCTGATTGATCAGCTGTGTTCATGGAAAACAATAATTTGAGCATTAGGATGGACTCTCTGAAGGATTTCCTCTCTCTTTTCTAAGGAAACTATTTTAAAACTCTATGGCTGTGGACTCATTCATAGATAGGATTTTGGGTTGCATGGTGAACTCCATGTGTTAGGTTGAAGGATGGTAGCCTGGTGGACTCTAGTGTGAGCCACTTGAACCTATATTACTTATGAAAGTTTTACAAAGTAGGATAAAAGATTTTCTCTCTTCTTCTTGACTAATGAAAATTAGCTTTACTCAAAAAAACACAAAGCCTTATCTTAACCTTGCATGTATATATAGGCCAAGTCTTTCATTGGTGTATTTTGCCACTACATTCAAAGTATTGACCAACTCGTTTGGCTGCATGTTCTATGTGCAGAATCCTAAGATTGAAAGATGCGTAGGATTCATGGGTCTATACTCAACAAGCCTATGGCATTGATGGACTCAAGATTTTTTTAAGTTTCTGTTGTTTTATTTGAGCTAGCTATAAGCTATACAAGGATGTAATAACTTAAATTCTAGATTATCTGTGTAATAATGACTTGTGCTTTACATGGTATTTCATCGACTGTGAGTGCTAGCTAATGATCTAGGGACTAGCATGTTAATCACATGGACTTACCAAACTTTATGACTCCCAGGTCATACATGTCCACTCGCAGTCATTTCAAGTTGAGGTAAAAAGCAATGTCCCTCCACTAAGAGATGGAAAAGTAAATGTAGAAATTTCCTTATGCTTTAGCTATTGGGAGTTTATGTATGGTATGTGTGCACACGACCTGACATTGCTCAAACGGTTTAGTACTACGAGCGGATTTATGTCAAATCCAGGAAGACCACATTGGGAAGCCGTGAAAGTGGATTTTTCAGGTATCTCCGGGGCAACACTAATATGAAGCTTTTCTTTTGGTGGTAGTGAGCCCAAGATAAGATTTCATACTTGGTTGGAGATGTCGATGGAAGGAAGTCTACTTCAGGTTATTGATTACCCATTTGGGGGAGCAGTGGCATGGCAAAGAAGGTTGCAAAAGTGTGTGGCATTGAACACAGCTAAGGTCGAGTTCATCGCATTAACTAAGGGCAAGAAACGAGCTATTGTGGCTAAAACGATTGGCTTGTGAGCTTGGTTTTGAGCAAGACAAGTATGTGATGTTTTGTGACAATCAAAGTTCCATTCACCTAACTAAGAATGCAAGTTTTCATTCAAGGTCAAAGCACATAAATGTATGTTATCATTGGATTCGAGATGTGCTGAAATTCCAAGAAATGCAAATTGAGAAGGTGCACATAGATGACAACATGGCTGATTTGTTGACCAAGGTGGCGACAAGGGGAAAGCTGGAGGTAGGCCATTGCTCGCCAGCGTGACTGCTGGTAGGTAGTGAGACCCTCCATGATGTCGGGAGGGGGAGTGTTTGTGGGCATGTCCCCTCCACATTAAGGTTTGTTGATAGCTTAACTACAACCTATGAAGTCCAACACGATTCAATCGTTGATAAAGGTTTGCATCCAACGACTGAGGTGCTCCTTGGGAGAGGAGTAGAAAAGTAAACCCTAGCCACCGTTAGTGGCTATGAGAGAGAGAAAGTATGAGAAAGAAGCCATCATGATGCTATAGTGAGAGGGTGAGAGAACACCACAACTGAGTGAGAAGAGAGGAAGAAGGAGAGGTGATTTATGTCCAGATTCTCGAGATCTGACCCGGTTTGTCTTCAAGGTGGTGTTTGGAGGCTCAAACATGCTTGAATCTGGTTAGCTAGTTTGAGATTTGGATTAGTGTAGCATCAGATTTGGAAGAAGTTTAGTTAGTTCAGACTACTGTAGTTTCAGTACAGAGCAATTTTGATAGATAGACAGTTGGGTAGGAAAACAGTGTCCGACTGAGCTGAAATTTGGTGTGGTATGTTGGAAACTCGTATGTCTGCTTGTTTAACATGTTTGGTGCTGATTGGATCTGTAGTTTAAGAGCAACTTGGTGATTACTGAAGAGGACAAAGACTACGATATCCCTGCTTTGATGTAATCTCTCTTTTCAAGTGGTTGTTGTCATTAGTTGGCAACATGCTGAGTGCATTGTACATATCCAGATGTTTTAGAGAAGACTTTGTACCTAGGTTGCTCATAGTGAAACTTGCGTGGACTAGTTGATCTATAGTGTTGGTTTTTCTTCCTCATCTTGAGGAGGTTTTTTCCACGTAAATCCTTGTGTCACTTGTGCATGTGCTCGTTGTTTTATTTCCGATACATATCGGTTGATTGAAGCTATCCTTGGAGTTCATTGCAAGCTAGTGAGGTTGTGTATCTCCCCCAACAAAGTGGTATGTTTTATTTCTGCTGCATATCTTTTTGATTAAAGCTATCCTCGGAGTTCATTGCAAACTAGTGGGGTTGTGTATCTCCCCCAACATAAATCTCATATGGACATTCTTATTTAGGTTGTCTAACCTCTGTGTTGTTCATTGTTCATGATCAGATGGGTGTTGACAATGGTGGACAAATTCGTGTACATGTCTATACTTGCATTTGTATCATCATAATAGACACATATAGGACTAGTTTATATTGTTATTAGCATTGATAATAATGATTATGTAATTTTTAGATGATTTATGTGACTTTCCTATAAAGCCCCATTTTTGGTATTTAATTTCTAGGAGGCAGAAAACCTCCTTCTTCGTATTTTGCTATTTTAGTGACTTTTCGGACACCAACTAATTCAAAAAAATACCATAGATGTTTTTCATCACGAGAAGGCACTGAGACTTAGAAGCACATGAGGGGATCCACGAGGGTCGAATGAGGCCTGGTGGTGTGGGCCCCACCTATCGTCACGACACCTAGGCCCGTTCAGGCCTTGAGCGTTGCCTTAGCTCCCGCCCTTTATGGGTGGCATCGTATCGCCTGAAAACCTACGTCATATTTTTCCATGATTTACAAAGGCAGCGGTGGAGGCAAAGTCTTATTCTACTCTGGGAGAGGGGAAAATCCTACTACTCTGAGGCCTCCAGAGAGGGGGAAATAAAAGCCATCGTCATCACCACTCCTTCTTAGCATAGAGGGAGGCATCTTCATCACCATCTACATCATCCCCAACATCAGCACCATCTCCATCTTGAAGATGGGAGGCATCTCCATCACCATCTACATCATCCCCCAATATCAGCACCGTCTCCATCTTGAGGATCCATCTCGTTCCCCTCACAATTTGTGATCATATTGAGCCCTGGATATTGTTTTAGTGCCTTGTGCATGATTGTGCTTGGTAACTTGTCATTATTTTGTGGTGAAGTTATAACTTCATATTGTTGTTGTACCCCATATGCCTCTGACCTATATCATGTTTCACTATTGTGAGTAGTTCCCCATGTTACTGAGGGCATACGATGAATCGACTATGATTTTCATATAGTATGCAATGAGTATTTGGTTAAGTTTTTAATCTTCTATGTTGTTTTATGACGGTATTATGCGAACATCGACTACATATTAGATCACTTATATGGGCTCATAGGGTTGCACCTTAGTGTAATGAGAGAGTGTATGGAGGGACGGAATGATAGGAACAGTTGTCATGAGTCTTGAAGTTGTAGTAAGGGGGTTTCAAAGTGGGGACCTTAGAACTTTATGGTTGTGGTTGGACTTTTATGTCTTAATGAATCCTTTGTTTGCTTATGAAAATGGTCCTAGAACCCAACCATAAGGGTGTACTTGCTCATGTGATTGGCTGCACCTATTATAGGGTCCATCCAAAGAGAATAAAACTTGACAAGATACTTACATGTGTGCCTTGTAGAACTCTCTATGCTGAGTAAATCCATACCTCCCTCAGGAACATTTTTCACATATAATAACACACACTGATTTGTCCTTCTTTCTGCCCTAGATGGATTGGGCTTTTTCTAAAAAGAGCATTACTTCAATTGCAATCTACTTTACATCAATGTTACTTTTCTACAAAATATAAACACAAAACACCAAACCTTTTGCATCTTTATTATTACCGGCCTGTCAGACTTACTAACCAATACCTTCAGCCCTTGTGGTTCGACAACCTTTTCTTATTGAAAGGTACTATAATAAATCTTCTACACTTTAGAGACATCAATGTCAAGTATTGTGGATTAACTTTCTAAGATACGACCAATAAAAACACCACCACTTAAATAGCCTCAAAATTTGCATAGGGGGATGTGGATATACAATTTCAAGGCTTTATGAGTTATGCTAGTTCTAACTATGGAATCTAACTAATAGAATCTTCGGAGTTCAAATTCTAAGAGACATGGCTCAATTAAGTACACAAACAAGTCAAGTTACCCGAAGATAGGGAATTATAGTTGATAAGAACGCTTGCTTGTACCCGGATGTTTATCGTTGTGCCTTCGTGGGCTTTAATACGACAGAGTCGGTTCCATTGTGCCTAGAAAAGGTTACATTCTCAACTCGTACGCACGTGTTTGTTATCGTGTCTTCACGGGGGACTATCTCGATAGAGCCGACATAGAGGCACTTGAATTTTTTTGCACCAGACTCCCTTGCTGGTGAGCCAGAGTTGGAAATCCTATATCCTGACTTGCCCCACTCCCCTCGAGGCCACCATTGCTACCTGATGCATCTCTTTATGCATATGATTGTGTCCTTATAGTCGAGCCACATGGTTTGTAACACCCTTGTTCCACTGGCACCTTCACGACATTATATGTGTAGTGGGATGCCACCATGAACTTAGCCAATGTAGGGTGCTTTCGGGTGTCGTTCTAGGATAAGGGTATCATCCACATAGAAGGTGACACACTTGGTTCGGTAATTATCCTCCGTGTCACAAATGTAGCTAACACTTGAGATCCTTTTTCTTCATTAGTGCAAGTAATGATTTCTTGTTTCTCAACGGAATCATAAGTAAATATCATGTAATTCTCGACTGAATTACATAAAAAATGCAATTACCCTAATTCACATTTGCATAATGTACCATCTAATTAGGAACAAGTGGTTAATATATTAAGTTAGAAGTAGACCAAACCTCCAAATCAAATTAATCAAATTCTAGATTCATCCTTCCATGTCCTAAAAGTGGCCCGCTGGGAGAGAAGGTATGTTGATGCGGAGGAGTACAGGAGGCACAAGGTCACCGAGAGTGGCGTCTTATGAGAACACAACGGCTAGTGGCCAGTCTACGTTGTTAGTGCATGACCATGTGAAGGGGAGAATTTTTAGCACATCGAGTGCGACAAAGGGAGGAGATCAGTTGTAGGAGGTGTTTGGTTTGTGGATAGGCGTTGGACCGCACCCAAGATGCAAGCAGAGGCCTTTTTGGTTCCTAGGTCACTCAATATCCCTGCACCCGAGCTATAAAAAGTGCCTCCGGGCCAGGCCCAGGCTAGAAAAAAACATGGGGAATCTTGCAAACCATCAGAGCATCTTCCACTCGACTACCCATACGACATCTGACTTTGCCCTTTTTTGGCCCATATGGGGGGATATCGTTACAGGGGGCGCCGATGCCCAGCTGCTCCCCCCATATGCCCCATGCACTATTTCGGAAATAATAAAATTTCAAACAACAAATAAATCAAATTCAATGTGGGGTCCCCTAGATTTAATCATCCGAGAAATCCCTGTTATGTAAATATCCATGTTCCCATGATCAGTGAGCCGTGGAACATAACCGACAAGTATCATTACAGCATCCGAAACAGAACGAATACAAGACTTACATAGTTTCCTTTATGGCTACACGACTTTTAGCAGCGGAGCTTCAACACACGCATGGCCCAATCATGCCTCAACCTATAGGCGACTGACTGGGAAGATGGCCTACCTCGTTGGACGTCACCTTAATCTTCCGATGTCGAACCTCTGAAAGCCTGGCCAAGTAAATAGCCAGTGACAATGCCATGAGTACTTTGAATGTACTCGCAAACAACCAAGATAAGTGAAATAAGGAAATGCAATTCTGGCTGTGGCGAGATAGCTCTATCTAGGGTTGTTTTTTAAAAGCCTAGACTATCTCTTGTAGTTATGGCATCTCCATATCTTTGTTGAAAAAGAGTTTTGAAACATGCCTCTATTTTATAAATCAAGATATCCCCATATCCTTGTTGAAAACCTTTTCAAAACAGTTTTGGAGTAAAAACCCTTTTTAAACCTCTTTGACCTCCTCTGGTCAAAACCAAAACTTTAACTCAGGTTCCCTCAGAACCTCCATACTTTCATCCATTTTTCCAAACACCACCATTTGGGTACTCCTAGCCATCACCTTTCTAACTGTCCTTGACCGTGGACGCGGCTATTCGAATAGATTATACTCTGCAGAGTTTGCGCACTTTCCCCACAAGAATCAATACATCCGCCGGGATAAAACCATGGCCCTCTACACACGGTAGACGGGGGTTCGGATAATCAAACCTAACCTTTCGCTTGTCGACCCTAGCAAAGACTGCTTTTCCTTTTGGGTTTGTTCTCCCTGGCAACAAGTATGTGGCTCCCAGCCATAGTCCTGCCTTTCGTACACGCGTATAACCAAACCACAGCTTGACGTATACCTTAACTTGGTGACTCCACTTTCTTCCGTACCACGTAAGTCATACCTTCCGCGGGAGACCCAATTGTTGCACCGACACTCCTGCTAAGACAGGCTCACTCTTGTCCAAGCAAGCTAGAGGCTCCAGATCCGTAGATCTGTTAGTGCCTGCCTGGAATTCAAGGGATTTCTCCCAATGAGCATTGTACAAGCTGCCTCGGCTAAAGAAGACAAACTACGAGCTAAGCCCCAGTAGCTGGGGTAATGTGGTTGCATGGATAAAAAATGTTCTGGTAAAGGCGTAGAACATCCCTTCTCTTTCTCTTGTCCATTTTCTCATTTCTCATCAACACCACTTCTTTAGTTAAAACATCCGCTTGGAACGATGCCTCTTCCCAAGGGTTTTACAAAGTAGTTTTAAACAATTGTAGTATGGTAAATCCCAAAACAAGTTATTTTCTCAAAGCCGGGGTTTTCAACGAGGTAGGATGTTGACCATCGTACTCTCGGTCTAGAGGGGTAAAATGGTAGGTACATCAGGGTGGTGCCACGAGGGACAGCAAGTCATAACTTGGAGGAGCCAAGTTATTAGTGCAGTATTTATAAAGTAAGACATGCAGATAAATAATGCAATTTATAAAGGGGGTACAAACAGGTACTAAAATAATAGGACAAATATCAGAATTCGGGAATGGTGGCTTGTCTGTGATCAGCGATAAGTCGCTGGACTTCCTTAGATAACCAAGAATACCCAACAAATAATAATAAGAAGTTCCTTGCTTCTCGTCATCAAACAATCACACTATCGCCGTCATCGAGTATACATGCAAGCAGACAATACCACAATCAGTACCAGGCATACATGCCTCAAACCATACAACAAACAAACATAAGGAATACTACTTAGCTTATTAGGTTTTGGAGAAGTTGGGTATTATTAAAGGAATTACTGGATTGCCATAGAGGTGTTTTTCCCTTGGAAGATAGTTGTCAAGGCTATTTACCAAGAACTTGGATTGGGGTTCTGAGGTCTGTAGGATGCCAATGTGCAACAATGATATACTCATATAGGTCTTGGCAAAACAAGACCAACACAAGTGGTTTCACTAGATTATCATTTACCTAGATTTAGTTATGCTTTTTATAGTGGACTAAACTCTAGTTTGAGGAAATAATTCACCAGAATTTATCTGGAGTCCCAAAAATTATTTCCTTGGGTGGTTAGATAGTGTTTGATGTACTAACCACACAGAGTTGGAAACTTGTCAAAATAATTACCAATGCCCTTAATAATTCATCAAAGGCAGTTATGTAAGGTTTTTGTCTTTTTCACCTGATTTCTTTTACAGAATTTTTTAGTGTGATTCCAATTTTACATGGAGGTATTGGAAATACCTTTTTTCAGAAATTGGAATTACCCACTTTGGACAACTAGAACTACTGGAAGGATTTAACTAGTGAAAAAGGGCTAAAAAGAATAGTTTAATTCACTATAACTCAACCAGAGCTCAATAAAATCTGAGCTACTGGGGTTTGATAGGTTTTGATAAGACACATCCATGGGAGTTGGAATTAGATAAATACCTCATTTGGTTTGACCTAGAGAATTTTCCTAAGGCAGATATGTCCTTCTTTTGTTATTTTTGCTAAGGTCCAACTACTATTCACCTTGGCATAAGACATATGCTAGATGACAGGTATAGCAATTACCTTCCAGTAGAACTTTGATTCTTCCCAATTGGATATGTAAAACTCCCTGGGGAATTTATTTAGGTGATCAGGTACCTTTTAGAAATTGATTTATTACAGTTAAACTAGACCTAGTCTGGGATATCCAAAG
>CAJUXJ010000345.1:0-63467 GCA_910589775.1 Avena eriantha
ATTACAACGATGTAAGGAAGAGCAAGTTACAGAAGGAAGAATGACTTACGCATTCGAGGTTTGGGCCTCCTTGGGTTTCCGAGCCCTTCGTGCTGGGGCCTTGCCTGCAGGCTTGGAGGCAGTCTTGTCCCTGGACTTCTTTCGCCTTTTAGCGGGCTGAGAAGGTCCGGAGGAAGAACTTGGAGCAGCCCCGCGCTTCTTCTTCGGTGCCACCGGAACAGGTTCGCCCGTAGCGAGGGGAGAATCCTCGTGGATGTGACCACCGGGGTGAGCTGATGTTGGAAAAGCAAAAGAAAGGGGGACAGCCTCAACAGGTTCAATCACCTCGACATCCGGGTAATCTTCATCATCAGGCCAATCTCTAATAGAAGAGGATTTACCCGTGGGTCATTTCGTGGCGTCGGTCATCGGGAGGAACATCTCTTGGTCCGGCTCTTCCTCATCCGGAGTCTCCCGGTCCGGCGCCCACTTAAGGGTCGGATCGGTGCCGTCCTCGAGGGTCTGCTGAAGAAATTGTTGAGGAAAGGAATGAACAAAAGAGTAAAAAATGCAACAATAACTGACATGTAATTAGTCCGGGGTAAGTTTGCAAAATGAAGCTTACCGCGGGAGGAAGCCTATCGCGGCAATAATGCTCAATCCCCCAAGTCCACTCGGAGGAGAAGTCCTTGTGGGTGGTGAAGAGAGCCTTAACCCGGCGATATATCTCCGTGTTGCTCAGCTCGAAGGATGAGGTCCGGTAGGGATCGCGGCCAAAGCTCATGTGGCACACCTTTTGGGTGCGCTTCTGGACGGGGGAAATTCGGTTACGCACAAAAGTGATCATAGCATCCTCGTTGCGTAGCCCGAGCTTCTTCAGCTCCGCGAACCTTTTGATGACTTGGTTGGCCAAGGCCGTGGGCTTCTTGGGAATAGCGTCCCACAGATCCGGGTTAGGTGGACCCGAAGTATAGGGGAGCAGCCGGATTAAGTCTGCGGTGCCTGTGTTCTGGAAGTAAAAGAAAGTCCAGGCCCACCCTTTGTAGGACTCTAACCCGGTGACCCGGGGGAAAACAGAAAACCTCTGGGTGAGATGGAAACCATTCCGAATTGAGTGAGATGCTTGTACTCCGGATCGGTGTGGATGTTTGGGATGACGTTGCGACGAAGGCCGAAAAACCGGATCCATAGCTCCTTCGTGGGCCATAGTCCGGCATAGCCTTCGATCGTAGAAGCAAAGGCAGAAAGAGAAGTGATGGTGTTGGCTGGAAGATGGTGCGGCTAGAGTTGGTAGGTACTGAGCCAGTCCCAGAAAAAGTCGCTCACCGGCAACCCGAAGCCCTGTTGGAAGTGGGACAAGAACACCACGTATTCACCCAGATTGGGTGAGGGGGCCAATTTGGAGGACAAGCCGCAACGCTGGCGGGGATGCGCCTGGTGCGGTAGAGCCAGTCCAGGTCGTCTCGCAGACCCAGGACCTGGCCCACGCACCGCGGTCCGCCGCCGCGGCGTCCTCCTCCATCTCCTGCTCAGCGACGATGAGCTCCTCTTCCGTCATCTGGTCTTCGCTGCCCTCGCTGGCGCTAGCGGCGGCGGGGGGCAGAGGCCTGGATTGGCGAGGACCCGTGGCGAGAGAGTTGCGTAGCGGTGGCTACGATGCAGAAGTGTGAGGGAAAAGCGCGGCAGCGATGCTGCTATTTGGAGCACTAGCGGCGGCGCGGTCGCGAGGAAGACGAAAGAGAAGAGCAACGGGCAGAGGGGCGCGGAAGGAGAAAAATCCTAAGGGATGCGCCGCTCCGCTATTTAACCACTCCCTCAAGGGGTGAGTGGGATGGCATCTTGCGGATCGGCAACACGCAGTGGCCGTGTATCACCTGCCCGAACCAATCAGTGGGGAGTCACACAGAGGGCCATAGAGCGGAGATGATCCCATGACGTGACACTGTGATGCGATAAACGAGGATGCATGCATGACGTGACCCACGCATAGTGATAACTAACAATTACTGCGGCGGTTACTGTGCAGGCCCTTAAAATAAGACAACATAATGATTACCCTTCACATGGGTTGGCGTACGAGAGAAGGAAACAAGACCCGGATGGAACTGTGGTAACCCGACCAGCAAGTGAAAATTTGGAATGTGCGGAGGGAAAGTAAAACCAGGAGGTCCAAGTTATAGTGGTAACCCGGTCGGCAAGTGAAAACTTGGAATGTGCGAAGTGAACGTAAATCCATATAATCCGACGTAAAGAGGTAACTCGGCAATAACGACCGGAGCACAGAATTGAACCTGATGTGGCCTTAGCGACCAGGGCAGCTAAGACCGCACCAGCTTCGGGGACTAATGTTGGGGGGATACCCCCGGGTAGGGTCACGCCATGGTATAAAAGCCGAGTTAGCCGAGGTTCGGCAAGGCCAAAGCTGATGCTGGCCGGGTCACCTAAAGGTAGGCCGAATCACGGGGTAACCCGGACCAGGGGGCATTCGCCTGACTAAGTCTCAACCGATTTAAGGAGTAAGTCGGAGGTGTTTGTTTTATTTTGTATGCAGGAACGGGTGTGGCCGGATCAGCTATAATCCGGGTCACGTCTATCTTCTAAGAGAAGGAAGGAATCTCGCTGGTCAAAAGAAGCCCCGGTACGCACTACCTGAGCGAAGCAAGCAAGGACAGGACCACCGGGGCGTGGCCGACAAGGGTGACGATGCCCATGTCGGCTCACGCGGGCGCCGCAGAGGCTCACGTAGCCTCTGCATGTGTGACGCGGGGGAAAAGCACCCCGGTCGGCCTACTACTTTGGGGGGAAGCATCTTCTTAGGAATATGCTTACACGTATGCCCTAGGCAGAGACCGAGCTCCCTCTATAAAATAGGGGCTAGGGTTTCAGTAGAAGGGGTTGGTTTTTCTGCTGTTCCGTTTTGGCTAGGGTTTTAGGTGTGATCTGTGGGCGAAAGTAAGAGAGCTCCTTCTTCCTCCTCTCGCCAATAAAGCTATAGGAGCACTTATAATCTTGGTAACAGAGCTATACAAACAACTCTGTGGAGAATCACATCACTATCCCTCCCTGGATTCCCCTAGCGTGTATTAGTCCCCACATTTAGCCTATCCATGGCATCTGCCATGACACCACCACGACAATCCACCAGTGTCATTGCATGTGTGCTCTTTTCACTAACAACAGCCAGAGTCATTGCATGTGTGTTCTCTTCAGAGACCACACATGGATCCACCAGTGTCATTGCATGTGTGTTCTTTTGACAATCCACCTATGGATCCACCAGTGTCATTGCATGCATGTTCTTTTTACTAACAACAACTGAAGTCATTGCATGTGTGTTCTTTTCACAATCCACCTATGGATCCACCAGTGTCATTGCATGTGTGGTCTTTTTACTAACAACAGCCAGAGTCATTGCATGTGTGTTCTCTTCAGAGACCACACATGGATCCACCAGTGTCATTGCATGTGTGTTCTTTTTACTAACAACAACTGGAGTCATTTCATGTGTGTTCTCTTGAGAGACCACACATGGATCCACCAGTGTCATTGCATGTGTGCTCTTTTTACTAACAACAGCCAGAGTCATTGCATGTGTGTTCTCTTCAGAGACCACACATGGATCCACCAGTGTCATTGCATGTGTGTTCTTTTTACTAGCAACAACTGGAGTCATAACATGTGTGTTCACATACCACATATGGATCCACCTGTGTCATTGCAGGTGTGTTCTTTTCACAATACACCTATGGATCCACCAGAGTCATTGCATGTGTGTTCTTTTTACTAACAATAACTAGAGTCATTGCATGTGTGTTCTCTTCAGAGACCACACATGGATCCCCTAGTGTCATTGCATGTGTGTTCTTTTTACTAACAACAACTGGAGTCATTGCATGTGTGTTCTTTTTACTAAGAACAACTGGAGTCATTGCATGTGTGTTCTTTTCACATACCACCTATCGATCCACTAGTGTCATTGTATGTGTGCTCTTTTTACTAACAACAACCAGAGTCATTGCACGTGTGTTCTTCTTACTAACAACAACTAGAGTCATTGCATGTGTGTTCTCTTCATAGACCACACATGGATCCAGCAATGTCATTGCATGTGTGTTCTTTTTACTAACAACAACTGGAGTCATTGCATGTGTGTTCATTTCACATACCACATATGGATCCACCAGTGTCATTGAAATGTGTGTTTTCTTTAGAGACCACACATGGATACACCAGTTTCATTGCATGTGTGCTCTTTTTACTAACAATAACTGGAGTAATTGCATGTGTGTTCTTTTCACAAAGCACATATGGATCCACCAGTGTCATTGCATGCGTGTTCTTTTCACAATCCACCTATGGACCCACTAGTGTCATTGCATGTGTGTTCTTTTTACTAACAACAACTAGAGTCATTGCATGTGTGTTCTCTTGAGAGACCACACATGGATCCACCATTGTTATTGCATGTGTGCTCTTTTTACTAACAACAGCCAGAGTCATAGCATGTGCGTACTTTTTACTAACAACAACCAGAGTCATTGTTGGGGGTATACCCCCGGGTAGGGTCACGCTTGGGTATAAAGGCCGAGTTAGCCGAGGTACGGCAAGGTCAAAGCAAGTGCTGGCCGAGTCACCTCAAGGCAGGCCGAATCACCTCAAGGCAGGCCGAATCACGGGGTAACCCGGACTGGAGGATGTCCGCCTAACTGAGTCCCGGCCGACCTATGTCGTATGTCAGCAGGATGAATCTAACTTGTATGGAGGTATAGGTGTGGCCGGATTAACCAGGCATGATCCGGGTTATATCAGGCTTGCAAGAGAAGGAAGGTATCTCGCTGGTCAAAAGGAGGTCACTGTACGCTAGAGCATGAGCGAAGCGGACAGAGGCTAGGACCACCGAGGCGTGGCCGACAAAGGTGACGTTGCCTGTGTCGGATGACGCTGGCGCCGCAGAGGCTCACGCAGCCTCTGCATGGCTTACGATGGGGAAAAGTGACCCGGTCGGTTTACTATTTTGGGAAGAGGTATATTCCTTGGAATATGCCTCCACGTATGCCCTAATTGGAGACCTATCCACCCCTATATAAGGTGGGCTAGGGCCTCTGTAGAAAGGGTTGGACTCTAGTTGATCTCTAGTGAGGGAATTTTTACTTGGTTAGTGCTTGGTTCCTGAGAGCTATCTAGTGGTGAGAGTAAGAGAGTTCCTTCTTCCTCCTCTCCCCCATACAGCTCAAGGAGCATTTGTAACCTTGGAAATCAATCGAATACAAAGCATCTATGTGTGGAATCACCACACTATCCCTCCCTAGATTCCTCTAGTGCATATTGTCCCCACTTTTAGCCTATCCATGGCATCTGCCGTGACACCACCATGACGGTTGGTGCCCACCGTGGGGCCAGCGGCGCTAGCAGGAGTGAAAATACAGACGGGAAACTTCATCGGCACCGGCAAATGCATCGTCTCCAGGCTTGTTCAGCGTTTTGGAGCGCTGGACTTTGTCAGCGACAGTGCTGGCTGCTTCAGCAAGGAACCTCTTCTGCGCAATGGCTTCTTCGTCAAGCTTAGTGCGCACAAGATCTACATCATTGTCGATGTGTCGTGTGTTCACCCGCGGCACGTCGTCGAGGGACGCGAGCCACCCCTTAGCGCGGCTCGTGGGGCGCGTATCACTCGCTCCCCTGACCGCGCCGAGGTGATGATGACTGCGCCTAGCGCTGGTGTGAGCAAGAATCCGGCACCAGATCCAGAGGTAACACCCAAGGCACCGAGGAAAAGTAGAGGTCCTCCGCTAGAGAGGCTAGAGAATGTGCTGCAACAGGCGATAGATAGCTTGGCGAGCCCCGTAGCAGAAGTGGTAGATCCGGCTCAGGCATAGGCCGAGTTAGAGGGGACTAGGCAGAAAATACTAGAGGGTGCAAAAAATATATCCGCGGCTCAGCAGTCGTTGAACATGACACTGCGCAAGTACGCAAAGGCAAATAAGGTTGATGCTGTAAAAGTGAAGGGGAGAAGCCTCATGAGTGAAATGAACAAGGAGGGTGATACTAGGATTGAGGAATTAGAGAACTGTCTGTCCGTGGGGCAGCCGACGTATAGTACCCCAGCAAAGAACCTCAGAGCAGCAGATGCAGCTGCGTCCGAGTTAGAGGGTTTGACGGGTGAAGCCCATCAGAGACAGCAGGAAAGGGTCAATGAGTTAGTTCGGATCGCAAACAGACAGAATGAGGAATTGCTCAGGGCTAACCCGGAAAGAGCTAGGGCCTCCAAGATCGTTTATTCGGCAGTGGGTAACCCGGAGAAATCCGCTGGAGCTGCATCGTCTCCTCATGGTGGTCCTAGGAGAGAAGAGGTAGTAACCTCGGCCAGAAGGAACAAACAGATAGTCCCATATGACCCGGCAAGGGCAGGGAAAGGAAAAGCAGCGCAAGAAAATGAGGATCAACGAAGTGTGAGCCGAGGTGAAGCTGGCCGAGGTAACCGTGACCAAGGCACTGCCGGTCAAGTGAATGTTGTAAACGGCAATGCCAGATAGCGCAACTCGGCGGTTGCAGGGCAACCGCAGCAGCGGAATATACCACGGCAAGAGCGCAGTGTCGGCCAAGGTATGCAATAGAGAGAATCTCCACAAGAGCAAGATATATACAATGATGGTGACTCGGAGATGGTGAATGCTGGGTATCCCAGGCCAGACTATCACGTGATAGGGTCAAGATTGGGAAGCAGGAACTTGATGCCTGATGACGCTAGGTTAAAACTGGACTGACTTTATAGGTCGGAGCAAATTGAGTGTCAAGGTCCTCCGGGTCCAGCGTGTTTTGGGCCCCGGATCATGAAGGAGCCTCCGGTACCTAACTTCCAGTTACCTAGAGGTACTAATACATATGACGGCAGCACAAAACCGGAGGATTGGTTGATTAACTACGCAACAGCGGTAAAATTGCTACAGGCAACTTGAGATGGGCTGTGAGATATGTACCTCAGATGCTGGAGGGGCCAGCGAGGGTATGGCTAAACAATTTGCCACCCAGAGTTATTAACTGTTGGATCGATTTTGAGGAAATGTTTGTTAGTAATTTCTCAAGCACGTATCAGAGGCCCAACAGACCACAAACCCTAGCAATGTGCAAGAAAAGACCGAATGAGACAGACCGGGAATTCTTAACCTGCTGGTGCACTGTGCGAAATTCATGTGAGGGTGTAATTGAGTCATAGGCCATAGCTTGGTTTGCGCAAGGATGCCGATATGCAAGCATGCTATGGAAAAGGTTACAAAGGGATATGCCAACTACACTGGCAGAGACGATCCGGATTGCTGATTCGTATGCCTTGGGTGATCCGACTCAACCTAGGCTCGTGTCAAAGAAGTCAAATGAGGAATACTACCAGCGAGATGGAGCCGGATCATCCCGGCGGAATGATTACCGCGGTAAAAGAAGAGATGATAGACCGGATTACCGGTACACTTCTCAACAAGTTGCAGCTGTAAATCAAGATCAACCCAGTGTAGGAAGTAACCAATGTCAGAAAACTGGAGGGCAGCAATGGACCCCCAGGAGTGATGGAAATAAAACTTGGACGCCCGAACAAAAAGACAATGGTAGGAGAAGAAGGACAGGCCGAGGTATACTTACGAGGCACTGCTGGATCAGCCGTGTAAATTTCACACGCCAAATCCGAGTAGCACAGCGGGTCACACAACCCGGCAGTGTCTCGGGGAATGCTCAGTGGATGAGGAAGATAGAACAAAGTGTTTTGGGGAATGCTGAGACACCTCGGAATGATCAACCTCGGCAGGAGTTACCCCGGCAGCAATTGCTCTCCGGAGCAAACACGCAACAGTTAATGTTGCCACCACCTCCGCCGAGGTATGAAAACCATGAGAGAAGGGATGCAATGCATCAGGTGGAAAACCAGCATCAACCAGATCAAAGGTACCCCAGAAATGAGGGGAGAAATGAGTACAGAGAGCATCACCAGAGTTACTGTGTGTTCACCACAGAAGAGACAGACAGAAAGAGCTTGCAGCGCCGACACATGGAAGTGAATGCAGTAATGCGAGCAGTGACGAGGTATATGCCTTGGTCGGACCAGGAAATTACCTGGAGCATCAAAGATCATCCCAAGCTTATGCCAAGTCCTGGTTCGCATGCGCTAGTGTTGGCGCCAACATTCATTGGGCCAAACATCAATGTGAGGTTCTCAAAGGTGCTGATTGACAATGGCAACAGCATCAATATCATGTACTTGGACACGATGCGCAAGTTGGGTATCTCGGAGAACATGCTCCAAGCTACAAGGACAACTTTCCATGGCATTGTGCCAGGCATTTCGTGTGAACCCATTGGCAAGGTCTGGGTTGACGTGTTGTTCGGTACGAGAGATAACTACCGGACTGAGAATTTGGAGTTCGAAGTTGTCAATTTGGAGAGCGCATATCAAGCGTTACTCGGCAGGCCAGCCCTAAACAAATTCATGGAAAGTACTCACATTAGTTAATTGAAGATGAAGCTGCCCGGGAAAAATGGTGTGATTACCATAACTGGTGATTTCCGACGTTCCATTGAATGCGCATCAGCCGGGTCTAACCTGGCCGAGTCACTCATGATTGTGCACGAAAAGAGAAAAATCCAGGAGGTGGCGGCATTGGCTCAATCCGCGCAGCAATATATGCCGGCGCTGAGTAACCCGCATCGTAGTGTCTCATTTCAAGTGACAAAGAATACCAAGAAAGTGCCTGTTGATGATATGTTCCCAGAGCGCACCATAAAAATTGGTGCCGGGTTAAATGATAAATAGGAAATCAAGCTCGTCAGCTTCCTCCGTGAGAATCGGTATATCTTTGCTTGGTCCACACAGGACTTGCAAGGTGTTCCGAGGGAGCTGGCCGAGCACTCTTTGAATGTGAGACCCGGAGCAAAGCCGGTGAAGCAACTTCTTCGCCGCTTCGCCGAAGATAGGAGAAAGGTCATCGGAGATGAGATACCTCAGCTCCTAGCAGTTGGATTTATCATGGAAGTGCTTTACCCGGATTGGCTATCTAATCCGGTGCTGGTGGAGAAGAAGAAGGATGATCTGAACGTGGCAGTGGTTTGGCGTATGTGTATCGATTACACGAACCTGAATAAGGCGTGTCCGAAGGATCCATTCCCACTGCCAAGGATAGACGAAGTCATAGATTCGACTGCTGGGTGTGAACTATTGTCATTCATTGATGCATATTCTTGTTTCCACCAGATACCTCTGAACCCAAGTGATCAAATAAAGATTGTGTTTATCACCCCGTATGGGGCTTATTGCTACCAAACCATGCCTTTTGGTTTATGTAATGTAGGGGCAACGTACCAAAGATGTATGCAGAAATGTTTACACGACCAAATTGGTCAAAACGTGCAGGTATATGTGGATGATGTTGTTATAAAGACCAAGGAAAGCAAAATGCTCCTTGATGATATCAGGCAAACATTCGCAAACCTGAGAAGGTTCTGAATGAAGCTTAACCCAGAGAAATGTACCTTCGGTGTCCCGGCTAGAAAACTACTCGGATTTCTTGTCTCCATCCAAGGTATCGAAGTTAACCCAACTAAAATCCGAGCCATAGAGCGAATGGAACTACCGAAGTGCCTTAACGATGTCCAGAAGTTCACTGGTTGGCTGGCATCCTTAAGTTGGTTTGTATATCGGTTGGGAGAAAAGGCACTGCCTCTCTATCAACTCATGAAAAAGTCGGACAAGTTCATTTGGACGCCGCAGGCCAATGAAGCCTTTATCGAATTAAAGAAAATGTTAGCCACTACACTAGTGTTAGCTTCCCCACTATCAAAGGAGCCAATGTTGCTCTATATAGCCGCAACCAACCGAGTTGTAAGTGCAGTAATTGTGGTAGAGCACGACGAAGAGGGTAAATCAGTGCAAAGGCCAGTATATTATCTGAGCGAGGTATTATCAGCCTCGAAACAAAACTATCCTCATTATCAGAAGATGGCATATGGTGTGTATATGGCAGCTAAGAAGCTGAAGCACTATTTTGAAGAGCAGCCCATCAAAGTAATATGTGAAGCCCCCATATCCGAGATAATGAGCAATAAGGATTCAATTGGCCGGATTGCAAAATGGGCAATTGAGCTATCCCCTTATGCGCCACAATATGACAGGAGAGAAGCAATCAAGTCTCAGGCTATGGGTGACTTTTTTGTGGATTGGGGCGAGGTGCAATATGAGCCACCACTGCCAGATTCAAACTACTGGAGAATGCACTTTGACGGGTCGAAAACAAAAATCGGGTTAGGCGCCAGAGTTGTGCTTACCTCGCCCAAGAAGGACCAGCTGAAATACGTGCTACAGATCCACTTCACAGCGTCAAACAATGTTGCAGAATATGAAGCACTTGTGCATGGGCTCGAAGTGGCAAAATAAGTTGGAATACGTCGGATCCAATGCTTCGGTGACTCGGATCTCGTCGTTCAACAAGTCTCCGGACAATGGGATGTTTTGGATGCAAATATGGCACTATACAGATTTCATGTGCAGAAGATATCAGGATACTTTGAGGGATGCGAATTTCATCATATACCTCGGGTGGAAAATCAGGCTGCCGACGTATTGTCGAAGCTCCGATCAACTCGACAAGCAATCCCGCCAGGTGTAGCACTAGAGCACCTTAGAAAACCTTTATCAGGCCATCCCCAGAATCCGAGTCAATTTATATCCCGGCAAATCCGGAATCGGAAGCTGTGCCCATGGACATTGACGTGGGAAGTGGTTCACGAAACTCGGGGACTGCTTCGCAAGACCCAAGGACTGCGCAGCGTGATCCGGCTGAGGTTATGCCGGTGGATCAGATGGAATTTGATGAGGATGTGTTCCCAGTGCGAGCTATACCAGCTTGGGCACTGCCCATATTTCAATTCCTGAAGGATGGAACTTTGCCAGGTGAGGAGGTGCTTTCTAGGAAAACTCAGAGGAGGGAAAAAGCATACACGATCAACAATTCCGAGCTATACAAGAGGAGTGTGACAAACGTTCTCCAACGGTGTGTTGAACCGGAAGAAGGGCTTGACATCCTCCGGGATATACATCAAGGGGAATGTGGGTATCACGCCTCGTCCAGTCCCTTGGTAGCAAAAGCTTTCCGTCATGGGTTTTACTGGCCAAGTGCCTTGGAACAAGCAGAGGATCTAGTAAGAAAGTGCAATGGTTGTCAAAGATATGCTACCAAGACACATATGCCAATGTCGGAGCTCAAAACCATACCAATTACCTGGCCATTTTCCGTATGGTGTTTGGATATGGTTGGCCCATTTAAACCAACAAGAGGGAACATGACCCACATCTTAGTCATGGTTGACAAGTTTACAAAATGGATTGAGGTGAAGCCAATAAGAAAATGTGATGCAGCTACCGCCGTGACATTCCACAAAGATATCATCTTGAGATACGGTTATCCTCACAGTATCATAACAGATAATGGCACAAATTGTGCTGAAGGAGCATTTGCGCGTTTCTGCCGAGATAAGAAGATCTCGCTGGACGTTGCCTCGGTAGCCCACCACGCATCAAACAGAAAAGTGGAAAGATCCAACGGATTAGTATTATCCGGGATAAAACCCCGGCTCATTGAGCCGCTGCAAAGATCAGCGGGGTGCTGGATAAAAGAACTACCAGCGGTACTGTGGAGTTTAAGAACAACTCTGAATCGATCAACTGGCTATACGTCATTCATTCTGGTATATGGGGCAGAAGCTATATTACCAGCCGACATAGAGCATGATTCGCCTAGGGTCACCCAATACACAAAAGTCGAAGTGCAAGAAGCCCGGCAAAATGATGTTGATCTGCTGGAAGAAGCGAGAGAATTGGCATTGTCTAGATCCGCCATATATCAGCAAAATCTCCAACGCTATCATAGCCAGAAAGTAAACCCCCGAATTTTCCGGGAAGGTGATCTGGTACTCCGGTTGGTACAGCGTACTGCTGGCATGCACATGTTATCCCCCCCATGGGAAGGGCCATTCATTATGAGCAATGCATCGCACAATGACTCTTATTATCTTACCGATGCAAAACCACAGGAGAAAAACAAGGTGGACAGGTCCGGTGAGGAATCTAAGCGTCCATGGAATGTAGCTCTACTTCGTCCGTTCTACACTTAGCAAAGAAGTGTGTGTATCCGAGTCTCTCATATGTCGGTATGTATGCCGGCAGTGAGCTTATCAATCAAATCGCGGCACCTCGAGCAGTAACTCGAGGACTGCCTTAGTGATATTTATTGTTTTCCGTATTTGTCATTTATATGTCAGCTGAAGTAAGTTGCTTCTGCCTAAGCCAGATTAGTAGTGTGTGAGCACCAAAAAACTAACTCTTTGACTTGCTGCTGTCCAACAAGATTTGGCTTCATGGTAAGAAAGAGAACAAGTTTGGAATTGCATAGCACACGAAAAACGACTACGGAAAAGAACGTAATCGAGCCGACATTTGTTATTTGGACTGACTTTATGTTTACCTTGTTTATTGCTATGTTGAATTATTTTGAGCTAGTCCTAAAGTTTCTAAGTATTGTGAAGTCAATTTTTGAAACTCGGACTCGTAAGTCATGAAACGGAACCAAGGTAGACACGAGCCGAGCCAAGAAATTGGAGAAACAAGAAAATGAAACTCGGGGCCTACGCCCAAGTTAATCCGGGACGAGCAACTTAGTAGAAAAATATGATCATTGTGCTTAATACATTTGCACCCGGCATACCGGGGATCTGATAAACTTCAAAGTGTTCTTAATCTAGGAGCAGTAGGAGGAGGTAACTCGGCGCCAGCAGGTGGAACTCCAGCCTCGGCTTCAGCATCATCTTCACCTTCTTCGATGTCCGATGCTTCATCCTCTTCCTCCTCACCCGAAGCATCTTCGTCGTCGGCAACACCAAGGAAGCTTGGTCTCTCGTTCCATTGATGGATGGGGGCATACTGAATGAGGCTATGAGCGCAAGCCTTCCGCCGAGCTATCCAATCCGGATCATTGCACCACCTTGATCCGGTGCGCATCCGCTCAAGAAGATTGAGATTGATTTTCTCATACCATGTGAGCAAATAGTGGAGGACGATTTCAGCTCCGGCGCGTCCAGCGGATTCCCTCCAAAGATCAAGCTGGGTCTCGCACTCCATTAACTTGGCAATAAGAGCAGGTGTTCCCTCCGGAGTATCTTCATCAGGCCAAAAGGCATTGAAAATCCAGATGGCCACATCTAGGATATCCTTACCATAGTTCTTCACAATCTCAACGCGAGAAGATAAGCTAACCAGTAGTTCCTCCATGTCATAGGGAATCATTCCAGCGCTAGGACCAACTGGGGTACCCCTCTTCTGGCGGAACTTGGCGACGGTAGTGGTTGCAATGGCGTCACCCTATGGAAATTTGTTTGAAAACAAGACAAGTGAAGCAGGTAAGGGAGAAGATCCGGAGAGATTCATGCCGGCTGAAGGAAAAGAACTTATGAGAAATATGGCTGTGGATCCGGGTCAGCTCCTTGGTGCAGTTGTCATGCCTCTCCCGGAGTTGCACAAGTTCAGCTTTCGCCGACTCAAGATTAGCGTCGGACTACTTCAGCAGTTCTTGGTCCATGGCAATTTGGAGGTTCAGACGTTCTCGCTCTTTAGTAAAATCTTGCCCAACTTTATCCATCTCAGATTTGTGGAGCGCCTTGAGGTTTTTCATCTCTGCCTTAAGCTTGGCAATCTCATCATGTTTGGTCCGGAGGTGGACGAGCTCATCATCTTTCTTCTTGAGTTCGGCCTGATGCTACCCTGCTTGTTCGAGAAAATGCAGCATCATATCAAGCACAGGCACACTTGTTGGGCCACATAGAGATAAACAAAACTTTTTCCCTATGCGGTGATCCCAAGATCCAACTCAGGTAGAAGGCCACGAGGATTACCACTAGACACGCGGTTGCAGAATTGATGAAGCACGTCGCTTGATGTAGTGCAATCCTCGCGATCCGTTCCGGTTCCACGACCCATGATCCGTTCTTTCTTCACGATCATCGAAGTGTTGAACGTACAGCACCTCCGCCGCTATCGACACGTACGAGGAGGAGCGCCGGTGATAGGACGGACTGGGGCTAGGGTTTCCAACAGATGGAGTGACCTAACCTTGTGCTCTAAGCACCTGCACCCCAGCTTATATAGGGAGTGAAAGTGGGCTCCACTCACTTGTGGCCCATTCACTAAAAGGCCTATATTAGCCACTTCAAGTCTCACTTGCTGACTAAGTCCATGTCTCTATTTGGGTCCAACCCAAATAGATTTCCTGTTTGGGTCTAACCCAAACTTGCTCCCGCTCTTAAGTGTGTGACCCGACAGGCCCATGGTAACCCGGACACGATTCCGAGTCTCACTCGTGATCGATCAGTTGGTAGCGGCTCCTAGCAGAACGTGCCAACTCCCAAGTACCAATAAGTCATGACGACATACCTTTCCAATGCGACGTTCGTCTGAGTCCCTTTTGCCTCAGGATATACCTTGTCAGACTATAGGCGAATGATCGTCATCCCCTAAATAGTCCGACTCTCTTTCTCGATCCGAGATAAGTGATTCATCCGACTAACTCTTAGTCCGTTGCCTCGGTTAACACTTAACCGAGACGCGCATGGCCATGCTTTCCGAATCATATCTTCCGAGAGGGCCCAGAGAATATCTCTCCAGATGGAGGGGCAAAATCCCATCTTGGTTATTCACATCACGCAGCTTGATTCTCAGTCGTCCCGAACTCCGCCTTTATAACTGCCCAGTGACAGAACATTGATTGAGACATGCAAATGACGACTTGTTCGTTGCATCTCAATATGGGTCAGTCCGACTCCCTAAACTCTTTAGCCGAATCCGTGTAAGTCGGAATAGCATCTCCATGCCCATGACAAGTAGAACCTAGTCATCTGCCGACTTTCACATTGGTCTAAATTGTGTGTCCGGCACAACTTCAATGACCAAGGACAATTATCATGAACAACATGAATATGCAGTTCCACAATCGAATCACATATTCAATGATACATATCAGTAGTTCATACATGGACAATAACCTTATGAATACATAGGAATAACATCATACATGATTCCCTCTAGGGCATATTCCCAACAGTATCCCACTTGCACTAGAGTCAATCTTCCGACATCACATGTCTAGGCATCTAATACCCATTGCTCTCAGGTGCGCCTCATGCTTCGGCTGTGGAAGTGACTTTGTCAACGGATCCGCAATGTTTGCATCCGTGTGTACCTTGCATAACTTGATATCACCTTGGTCCATGAACTAGTGAATAAGGTGGTACCGCATGAGTATATGTTTGTTCTTCTGGTGTTGTCTAGGTTCCTTGGCTTATGCAACAGCACCATTGTTGTCACAATACACGTCTAACGGATTGGATGAGCCCTGAACTACACCAAGATCCATGAGGAAATTCCTCATCCAAACGGCTTCTTTTGCCGCCTCTGAGGCAGCAATATACTCAGCCTCTGTCATAGACGCATACACCGTTTCTTGCTTGGAACTTTTCCAGCTCACAGCCCCTCCGTTTATCACAAGCACATATCCGGATTGCGAACGAGAATCATTCGAGTCAGTGAGATAAATCGCATCTGTGTAACCCCTTACACTGAGTTCATTCTCACCTCCATAAACCAGGAACATATCCTTAGTCCTTCTCAAGTACTTGAGGATATTTTTAGTCGCTGCCCAGTGGATCTCTCCATGGTCAGCTTGGTATCTGCTCACAACACTTAGAGCATAGGAAACATCCGGCCTAGTACAAATCATAGCGTACATGATGGATCCGATTGCAGAAGCATACGGAATCACACTCATCCGACTTCGCTCATCAGTTGCCGAAGGACACTGAGTCTTGCTAAGTTTCACCCCATGGGACATCGGTAAGAACTCCTTCTTAGACGATTCCATGTTGAACTTCTTCAACACTTTGTACAAATATGTACTCTGACTCAATCCAATGAGCCGCCTTGATCTATCTCTATAGATCCGGATTCCTAGTATGTAAGTCGCCTCACCCAAGTCTTTCATCGAAAAACTCTTTTCCAGTGATTTCTTGGTCTCTTGCAACATCTGGACATCATTTCCAATCAATAATATGTCATCCACATATAAGATCAGAAAGTTTACTTTGCTCCCACTAAACTTCTTGTATAAACAAGAATCATGATCACTTTTGATGAAGCCAAACGATTTGACTACCTCATCAAAGCGAATGTTCCAACTCTAAGATGCTTGCTTCAACCCATAAATGGATTTCCGAAGCTTGCATACCTTGACAGCATTAGCCGGATCGACAAAACCCTCGGGCTGTATCATATACACGTCCTCGGTTAAATTTCCATTAAGGAAAGCCGTCTTGACATCCATCTGCCATATCTCATAGTTGAAATAGGCTGCTATAGCTAACATGATCCGAACTGATTTAAGCATCGCTAGAGGAGAGAAAGTCTCATCGTAGTCAACTCCTTGAACTTGTCAGAACCCCTTCACGACAAGCCATTCTTTATAGATAGAAACATTTCCATCCATATCAGTTTTCTTCTTAAAGACCCATTTGCACTCGACGGGTCTTGCACCGTCTGGCAGATCAACCAAGTTCCAAACTTGATTTTCATCAATGGACATTAACTCGGATCTCATGGCTCCAAGCCATGACTCGGAATCAGAACCCACCATTGCTTCCGAATAAGTTGCCAGCTCATCACTGTCCAACAGCATCACATCACGAACACTTCGCAATCTGGCCGATCTTCGCAGTGTCGGTGCAGTTTCCGGCTCAGGTACCACGTCCGGCTCAACCTCTAAGGATTTTGCCGACTCGCTGCTAGCCGGCATCTCTCGAATTTCTTCGAGATGCACCGTACTCCCACTGAATCCCCGACTGAGAAACTCTTTCTCAAGGAAGACACCGTTTCGAGCGACAAACACTATGCCCTCTTCTCGGCTGTAGAAGTAGTAACCCAAGGTTTCCCTCGGATACCCGACGAAAATACACTTATTTGACTTAGCTGTAAGCTTGTCCGACTGAAGTCGCTTGACAAAAGCTTCACAACCCCAAATCTTAAGAAAAGACAAACTCGGCTTCTTGCCAGTCCACATCTCATGCGGTGTCTTCTCTACCGACTTTGATGATACTCTGTTTAGTGCGAACGTTGCAGTTTCTAGACAATAACCCCAAAATGATAAAGGAAGATCTGTCCGACTCATCATTGATCGTACCATGTCCAACAAGGTCCGATTCCTACTTTCCGACACACCGTTTCTCTACGGTGTTCCTGGAGGAGTGAGATGGGGAACTATTCCACAACTCTTTAGATGGTCATCAAACTCATGGCTCATGTACTCGCCTCCTCGGTCCGACCAAAGAAACTTTATTTTCTTCCCAAGTTGATTTTGTACCTCATTCTGGAATTCCTTGAACTTTTGAAAGGCTTCTGACTTATGTTTCATCAAGTAGATATATCCATACCTACTCAAATCATCAGTGAAGGTAATGAAGTACTCATAACCACCTCTGGCTGTCGTGCTCATTGGGCCACATACATCACTATGTACTAGTCCCAATAAGTCGGACGCCCTTTCACAACTCTTTGCAAAAGGTGTCTTGGTCATCTTGCCGAGAAGGCAGGATTCGCATGTCTCAAACGACTCCAAGTCGAACGAAGTTAGGAGTCCATCATCATGGAGCTTCTTCATGCGTTTCCAACTTATATGACCAAGCCGACAATGCCAAAAGTAAGTCATATTCAGATCATTTGGTTTCAACCTTTTCACATTTATGTTATAGACAGATTCACTATCAAGATTCAAAATAAATAACCCGTCCCGGACGGGCGCAAAGCCATGAAACATATCATTCAAATATAAAGAACAACCATTATTCTTAATACTCGACTCATAGCGCTGTCTCATCAAACATGAGGCAGAAATGATGTTTTGACTAAGCACTGGAACATAATAACAATTATTTAGCTCCATTATGAATCCAGAAGGTAAATGAAGTTGCATTGTGCCGACTTCCAATGCAGCGACTCTCGCTTTGTTTCCGACTCTAATGTCAACCTCGCCTCTTGCAACACTCCTAGTTCTTACCAGTCCCTACAACGAGTTGCAGATGTGAATGACTAATCCAGTATCATATACCCAAGAACTACCAGGTGCATCAGCAAGATAAATGTCTATAACATTGCAAATAAGTGTACCTGAGCAGGAAGTCACACCTCCATTCTTGGCTTTATCAGCCAGATACTTGCTGCAATTCCTCTTCCAGTGGCCATCCGACTTGTAGTAGAAGCAAGTGGATCTGCCTGCAGGAGATGGTTTAGTCCCTAAGGAAGCGCTTTGGACTAGGTCCTCCGACTTACCTCCCGACTTTGCTTTCTTCTTCTTAGTCCAAGAACTCTTCTTGAACTTAGCCTTGTTTTGTACCATCAACACTTGACTGGCACAGTTCTTGAGATCTGCCTCCGCCTGCTTGAGCATCCCATGTAATTCAGTGAGGTTCTTATCCATACCATGCATGTGGTAGTTCGATATGAACTGGCCATACGCACTAGGAAGAGAGTTCAAAATTATGTTTGTAGCGAACTCTTCGCTTATGGGGTAGCCAAGTCTTTCCAGAGACTATACGTAACCAACCATCTTGATCACATGCGCACTCAGTGGATCGCCATCCTTAAGCTTGCAGCTCAACAAATCCTGAGAGACTTGATAACTCTCAGTCTTTGCCTGAGCCTGGAACATACTTTTGAGGCTTTCGATCATATCGTAGGACTCAACATTCTCGAACTGCTGCTGCAAGTCTGGTTCCATGTGAGCAAGTGT
Organism: Avena eriantha; assembly: GCA_910589775.1. NCBI lineage: Eukaryota > Viridiplantae > Streptophyta > Magnoliopsida > Poales > Poaceae > Avena > Avena eriantha. Next base: position 18,840 of record CAJUXJ010000345.1, read on the forward strand.
AAGACAGCTAATCTCCGTGGATTCATCAGAAATCTGACGGTAGGCATTGGTGGCTGCGACAGTCGCATTCTCATCCGGCTCAGCTAGAACTGGGTTGTCTAGGACACGATCCCTTTTTCTTGTTTGAGAATAATTCTCATATTACGATACCAGTTGGTGAAATTAGTTCCATTCAGCTTATCTTTCTCTAAGATGGTTCTCAAAGCAAAACCGGAAATCTGAGGAAGACTGCTAGGTGCCATTGATCTACAACAGAAAATATGCAAAACACTTAAGACATGTATCCATAAAAGAGCAAGCATATTAAACACTTTAATATTTATGCTCCCACTAGAACCAACACCCCTCCGATGGTTACTTAGTGATTTAGGACCCTAAATAAGAAAGTCGACTTGTGAGCTTTAGCATCACCGCTAGCCGTCAAGTGATCTAGGTAGACAACTCCTTGTCAATCTTATCTCATACGACTCCTGTTGGATGGGTGGCATCACATGCCCCGGCTCCCATCCGACTTTTCCCCAAGTCCCACAACCGTTGTGATAGACCTGTCTAGATTACCAAGTGCTTCCGCTGTAAGAGTCCGACTCGAACCCACCTAGTTGGAAATAATTGATAGCACCTCAATTTCATGAGCCCACTACCAAAAATGTCCGACTCATGATGGTGCAGCACTAGCAGGGAAACCGACTAGACCTTTTTTGAGGGATTACTTTCTACCAACTATATAATAATGGTAAAACAGAGACATAACAATAAAAAAAATAAAGCAATTATAATGTGAAATGGTATGGCTCTCTTCATGGCGATCTCCATCTCCACAAAGCCTTTTATCCGACTCGTGTCAACTCTTGTCACGTGCCGTCTTACACCATGTAGCCGACTTGTACACCGACTTGTATGCCTTCCGGATTCTCCAAACAGCCACACTAGCTTGTAACGCAAATTACATAGAGAATCCGACATGCAGGGCGTTATACAATAAGATGACAACACCTAGGCTCTATCCGTCTGACAAAATCCGTGATACGCAGATCACGTATGGATTACAAACATCACATGCACATAAGCCATACCATGCAGAACATCATCCTGCAAAAACAAGTTATGCATAGATACGATATCTACCGGCGTTGTGAAACTCGCAACAACATCTAAGGCGCTATGACAGGGATTCTGATTCGGATAAAACACAGATCTCATCTGCATTCCGGACATGGATTTCGGCATCGGATAAACAATTTTACCCAAATCCGATCCGGATTCCGATTCGACCAAACTCTTTGATCTTCGATCACTGCATCCGGGTTTACGTGTCACAGTCTACCCCGATGGCGGAAACCGACCGGTAGGGGTATGTTGTTCCACGACCTCAGCAGTTAGATCACGGAAACCAGATCATCCATTCCCCCGAGTATAGTTGATCCAATCAACTTTGTACAAAACCGATCTATCTCATAGATCGACCACCAAAACTGCAATTAGATCCAATCTAACGCCAACCGCATATGACATATGCGCGATCTCGAGCCTAAAACCAGAAGCTAAGGCTCTGATACCACTGTTGGGCCACGTAGAGAGAAACAAAACATTTTCCTTACGTGGTGATCCCAAGATCCAGCTCAGGTCGAAGGCCACGAGGATTACCACTAGACCCGTAGTTGCGGAATTGATGAAGCACGTCGTTTGATGCAGTGTAGTCCTCGCGATCCGTTCGGGTTCCACGATCCATGATCCGTTCTTTCTTCACGATCGTCGAAGTGCTGAACATACAGCACCTCCGCCGGTATCCACACGTATGAGGAGGAGCGCCGGCGATGGACTACTAGGTCCAGTACGGCGGCGACAGGACGGACTGGGCTAGGGTTTTCGACACATGGAGTGACCTAACCTTGTGCTCTAAGCACCTGCGCCCCAGCTTATATAGGGAGTGAAAGTGGGCTCCACTCACTTGTGGCCCATTCACTAAAAGGCCTATATTTGCCACTTCAAGTCTCACTTGCTGACCAAGTCCATGTCTCTATTTGGGTCCAACCCAAATAGGTTTCCTGTTTCGGTCTACCCCAAACTTGCTCCTGCTCTTAAGTGTGTGACCCGATAGGCCCATGGTAACCCGGACACGATTCCGAGTCTGACTCGTGATCGATCAGTTGGTAGCGGCTCCTAGCAGAACGTGCCAACTCCCAAGTACCAATAAGTCATGACGACATACCTTTCCAATGTGACGTTCGTCTGAGTCCCTTTTGCCTCAGGATATACCTTGTCGGACTATAGGCGAATGATCGTCATCCCTTAAATAGTCCGACTCTCTTTCTCGATCCGAGATAAGTGATTCATCCGACTAACTCTTAGTGCGTTGCCTCGGTTAACACTTAACCGAGACGCGCATGGCCATGCTTTCTGAATCATATCTTCCGAGAGGGCCCAGAGAATATCTCTCCAGATGGAGGGGCAAAATCCCATCTTGGTTATTCACATCACGCAGCTTGATTCTCAGTCGTCCCGAACTCCGCCTTTATAACTGCCCAGTGACAGAACAACGTTTGATAGAACCTAAGTCAGAGATCCTCAACTCGGATTGTGCAATAACCTCAGGTCTAAGGATTACATTGATTGAGACATGCAAATTACGACTTGTTCGTTGCATCTCAATATGGGTCAGTCCGACTCCCTAAACTCTTTAGCCGAATCCGTGTAAGTCGGAATAGCATCTCCATGCCCATGACAAGTGGAACCTAGTCATCTGTCGACTTTCACATTGGTCTAAATTGTGTGTCCGGCACAACTTCAATGACCAAGGACAATTAGCATGAACAACATGAATATGCAGTTCCACAATCGAATCACATATTCAATGATACATATCAGTAGTTCATACATGGACAATAACCTTATGAATACATAGGAATAACATCATACATGATTGCCTCTAGGGCATATTCCCAACAACACTATCTTCAAGAGATGCTGAAATAGTTCGTTGACCCGTCAAAGACGAGGTATGAATATATGCCGAGCCAAGAAGAAAAGGAGAGAGGGCGCAGAAGAAGACTAAGAGAAATGGACATACCTTTTATCTGGTCCAGGTTCTTCGGCATGATGGTGTTCTCAGCATCCACTCCAGCTGAGCAATCCGAGTGATGAATTAGTACGGCGGGAAAAACAAAGAAAGATAGGAAAAAAGCTATGGAGAAAACTTACCCTTTTCTTGAACTTAGCGAGAAGTGCAGAATGTTTCGCGCGCAACGCCTTATGTGTGTCCAAGAGGCATTGAAACTCAGCGCTCTGGCGATTGGTGGTAACCTTTGAAAAGCAAAGTTGATTTGATCATGTGCATATTTGAAGTGTACAAAATCCGGGCCAAGTGGAACTTAACCCGGCTCTAGGTGTGTGCATATTCGAAGTGTACAAGATCCAGGCCAAGAGGAACTTAACCCGGCTCTAGGTGTGTGCATATTCGAAGTGTACAAGATCCAGGCCAAGAGGAACTTAACCCGGCTCTAGGTGTGTGCATATTCGAAGTGTACAAGATCCGGGCCAAGCGGAACTTAACCCGGCTCTAGGTGTCTGCATATTCGAAGTTTACAAGATCCGGGCCAAGAGGAACTTAACCTGGCTCTAGGTGTCTGCATATTCGAAGTGCACAAGATCCGGGCCAAGCGGAACTTAACCCGGCTCTAGGTGTGTGCATATTCGAAGTGTACAAAATCCAGGCCAAGTGGAACTTAACCCGGCTCTAGGTGTGTGCATATTCGAAGTATACAAGATCCGGGCCAAGTGGAACTTAACCCGGCTCTAGGTGTGTGCATATTCGAAGTATACAAGATCCGGGCCAAGTGGAACTTAACCCGACTCTAGGTGTGTGCATATTCGAGGTGTACAAGATCCGGGACAAGTGGAACTTAACCCGGCTCTAGGTGTGTGCATATTAAAGTGTACAAGATCCGGACCAAGCGGAACTTATCCTGGCTCTAGGTGTGTGCATATTCGAAGTGTACAAGATCCGGGCCAAGCGGAACTTAACCCGGATCTAGGTGTCTTTATATTCGAAGTGTACAAGATCCGGGCCAAGCGGTACTTAACTCGACTCTAGGTGTGTGCATATTCGAAGTGTACAAAATCCGGGCCAAGTGGAACTTAACCCGGCTCTAGGTGTGTGCATATTCGAAGTATACAAGATCAGGGCCAAGTGGAACTTAACCCGGCTCTAGGTGTGTGCATATTCGAAGTATACAAGATCCAGGCCAAGTGGAACTTAACTCGGCTCTAGGTGTGTGCATATTCGAAGTTACTAAGGAGCTACGCTAGTTCTCTAAGGAGCATCCGGCCGAGTAACAAATTACTCCCCCGTTGGCTCGGGGACTAATGGTTATATCACTAATGTTTGGTACTTGTTAAAAAAAAGATGAAGTAGCGTACCTCCATCATCTAACCTGCAAGGTTTATAGCCTTGGCGGCTGTGTTCATCTGCGCGGCAAATTCAGTAGGCCCAAATTTCTCCGGGCGATCGTCGTTGTGGACGAACTCCGCCTTGTTCCAGTTATTAACAAACTCGATCAAGGCCGGAGGATAGCGCTCTCCGCTAAGCATATGGGGTGCGACTAAACCCTTGGCATGTGCCTCACTCCTCTCAATTTGGGAAGCAGCGGGGCTGGTGTGCAAGTCGAGTTGCGCATCAGCTGACCCGATAGAGGTATCCTTCTTCGGAAGCATAGACGCAAGCGTGCGCTGCCCAGCATCGATAGTTGCTGCCCTGGCGGCGTCAGAAGTTTTCTTGCCCTTGGGCTGCTCCTGTGAAGTTGAGGTTTAGGATGTGGATTTGCCCTTGGGCACAACCTTGGGCGCAGCCTTGGTGCTAGCCTTGGTGCTGGATGTGTCTTCTCGCCGAGTCTTGGAAGACTCAGGCGAGGCGGAAAGAGTTGGTGCTGCTGGTACTTGTACTACTGGCGCTGGTGCTAGCGCTGGTGTTGAGCTTGGCGGGGGTGCTGTAGGTACCTCGGTGGTGGCTGAGCCGAAGAGGAGCTGGGAGCAACCTCAGCAAAACCACTTCCCCCTGCTCCGAGGTTGCCCTCCTCTTGACGAGGTGGGCTAGGACCCGGAGCAGCCGCTGAACCCTCTTGAATGGGGCTCAGCGGGCGAGAATCATCGCCATGAGGGGGAGAAGGGCTATGTCAGAGCGTCGAGGCGATGCCGGATCCACTCTGAGGAACCTCCACTCAAGCACTGCGGAATCAAACGATGAATGATAAGGAACTATAACAAAGGAAAAACAAATGAATAGCAAAACACGAAGCAGAAAATTGGATAAGGAAGAAGTGACTTACTCATCAGAGGTCAAAGGAGCCTTGGGCTTGCGAGCTCTCCGGGTTATGGCCTTAGTCGTAGGCTTGGTGGCAGCTTTGTCGGCGGACTTCTTTCGTCTCTTTGTTGGTTTGGAAGGTCCGGAAGAAGAAGCAGATGCAGCTCCCCTTTTCTTGGACGCAACCGGAACAGGTTCACCCGTGGCGAGAGGAGGATCTTCATGAATCTGCCCACCGGGGTTAGCTGATGCTAGAAAGGCATAAGAAAGGGGGACAACGTCAAATGCTTCCATCACCTCAACGTCTGAATCATCTTCATCGTCAGGCCAATCTCTAATGGAAGAGAATTAACCGGTGTGTTGCTTGGTCGCGTCGGGGAGTGGCAGGAACATTTCTTGATCCGGCTCCTCCTCGTTCGGGGCAAATCGATCCTTCGCCCATTTGAGCGAAGGATCGGCACCATCTTCAAGAGTTTGATGAAGAAACAGCTGAGAAAGAAATACAAAAAGATCAGATAAACAACATACTCCGACATATAACTTGGAAAGAATTTGGGACACGAGAATTACCACAGGAGGAAGCCTGTCTCGGCACAAATGTTCGATTCCCCAGTCCCAATCAGCGGAGAAGTTCTTGTCAGTGGTGAATAGGGCCTTGACCCGGCGATATATCTCGGTATTGCTCAGCTCAAAGGAGGAAGTCCTGTTGGGGTCAAGGTGCCAGCTCATTTGGCACAACTTGTGTGTTCGTTTCTAGAGAGGGGAGATCCGGTTGCGAACGAAAGTGATCATCGCATCCTCGTTGCGCATCTTGGCATCTTTCAGCTCCTGGAACCGTTTGTTGACTTGGTTCGCCAGGACTGTGGGTTTCTTGGGGATCCGGTCCCACAGATCTGGATTAGGAGGACCCGAAGTGTAAGGGCGCAGCCAGATCAGATCTTCTTTCATGCTATTTCTAACATAAAAGAAGGTTCGGGCCCAGCCCTTGCAAGAATCAAGCCCTCTGACCTAGGGAAAGACGGACTGTTTCCGAGGAGAAATAGAGGCAGCGCCGAACTACGTGAGTTTTTTGTCCTCCGGATCAAGCTCCTTATTCGGAATTACGTTCCAGCGCATACCGAGAAACCGGATCCAGAGCTCCTTAGTGGGCCACAATCCGGTGTAGCCCTCTATGGTGGAAGCAAAGGCAGAAAGGGAAGTGATGGCATTCGCCGGAAGGTGATGCGGTTGAAGCTCGTAGGTGTGGAGCCAATCATGGAAGAAGTCACTAACGGGGAGGCCGAACCCACGCTGGAAGTGGGAGAGGAACACTACGTACTCACCCGGATTGGGTGAGGGAGCGAGCTCCTCGGTGTCGAGGCGGGCAATGACGCCCTCCGGGATACGCCGCGTATGGTAGAGCCAGTCGAGGTCATCCTGGCATACCCAAGACCCAGCCCAGGCGCCGCGCTCGGCATTCTCTGCATCCTCCTCCATCTCCTGTTCCGCGACGGTGAGCTCTTCCTCTGTCATTTCCAGGTCGATGTCCTCACTGGCCCAATCGGCGGTAGGGGGCAGTGCCTTGGACTGGGGCGAACCCATGGCAGAGGAGATGCACGGGGTTGGCAGCGACGCTGGTGCGCGAGGAACGGTGCAGCGGTGGCGCAGCTAAGCAGGTACGGTTGGCGGCGGCGTTGTCGCTGGGAAGAAGAAGAAGAACAAGAGGCAGAGGGACGCTAGGATGCGGAAAAGTCCCAAGGGGCGCGCCCCTCCCCTATTTAATCACGCCCTAGTGGGGTAGTGGGATCGTGTGGTGCGGAAGGGCCACACGGTGTGGCCGTGTATAATCCGGATCAGCCAATCAGCGACGAGCCACAGGAAGGGCCACAGGACGTAGCGGATCCCACGACGTGACGTTATGATACAGTTAATGAGGCGACAGACACGATGTGACGTGTGCAATAGTAACACCTAACATTAACTACGGCAGTTACTGGCGCAAGCCCTTAAAATGAGGCAAGATAATGATTACCCGCCACGTGGGATAGCGTACGAGAGAAGGAAGAATAACCCGGATAACCAAAGGATGACCCGACCAGCGAGTGAAAACTTGGAATGTGCCAAGGGAAAGTTAGCCTATGGAATCCGGACTATGAGATAACTCGGAAAAGGAGCAAAAGGCTCGGTAAAATTGAACCTGCTGTGGCCTTAGCGGCTGAGGCTGCTAAGACCGCACCAGCTTCGGGGACTAATGTTGGTGGGATACCCCCGGTTAGGGTCACGCTGGGGTATAAAGGCCGAGTTAGCCGAGGTACGGCAAGGTCAAAGCAAGTGCTGGCCGAGTTACCCAAGGCAAGCCGAATCAGGGGGTAACCCGGACTAGAGGATGTCTACCTAACTGAGTCCCGGCCGACCTATGCCGTAGGCCAGCAGGATGAATCTAACTTGTAGGCAGGTACAGGTGTGGCCGGATTAACCAGGCATGATCCGGGTTATATCAGGCTTGCAAGAGAAGGAAGGTACCTCGCTGGTCAAAAGGAGGTCATTGTACGCTGGAGCGTGAGCGAAGAGGATAGAGGCTAGGACCACTGAGGCGTGGCCGACAAAGGTGACGTTGCCTGTGTCGGATAACGCTAGCGCCGCAGAGGCTCACGTAGCCTCTAGATGGCTTACGACGGGGAGAAGTGACCCGGTCGGTTTACTATTTTCGGAAGAGGCATATTCCTTGGAATATGCCTCCACGTATGCCGTAATTGGAGACCTAGCCACCCCTATATAAGGAGGGCTAGGGCCTCTGTAGAAAGGGTTGGGCTCTGGTTGATCTCTAGTGAGGGAAGTTTTACTTGGTTAGTGCTTGGTTCCTGAGAGCTATCTAGTGGTGAGAGTAAGAGAGTTCCTTCTTCCTCCTCTCCCCAATACAGCTCCAGCAGCATTTGTAACCTGGGAAATCAATCGAATACAAAGCATCTTTGTGTGGAATCACCACACTATCCCTCCCTAGATTCCTCTAGTGCATATTGTCCCCACCTTTAGCCTATCCATGGCATCTGCCGTGACACCACCACGACAGTCATTGCATGTGTGTTCTCTTGAGAGACCACACATGGACTCAACAGTGTCATTGCATGTGTGTTCTTTTTACTAACAACTAGAGTCATTTCATGACTATTCTTTTCACATACCACATATGGATCCACTAGTGTCATTGAAATGTGTGTTCTTCTCATTAACCACAGCTAGAGTCATTGCATGTGTGTTCTCTTCAGAGACCACACATGGATCCACCGGTGTCATTGGATGTGTGTTCTTTTTACTAAAAACAACTGGAGTCATTGCATGTGTGTTCTTTTCACATACCACATATGGATCCACCAGTGTCATTGAAATGTGTGTTCTCATCACAGACCACACATGGATCCACCAGTGTCATTGCTTGTGTGCTATTTTTACTAACAACAACCAGAGTCATTGCATGTGTGTTCTTTTTACTAACAACAACCAGAGTCATTGCATGTGTGTTCTCTTCAAAGACCACACATGGCTCCAGTAGTGTCATTGCATGTGTGTTCTTTTTACTAACAACAACTGGAGTAATTGCATGTGTGTTCTTTTCACATACCACATATGGATCCACCAGTGTCATTGCATGTGTGCTCTTTTTACTAACAACAACCAGAGTCATTGCATGTGTGTTCTTTTTACTAACAACAACCAGAGTCATTGCATCCGTGTTCTCTTTAGAGACCACACATTGATCCACCAGTGTCATTGCATGTGTGTTCTTTTTACTAAAAATAGCTGGAGTCATTGCATGTGTGTTCTTTTTACTAACAACAACTGGAGTCATTGCATGTCTGTTCTTTTCACATACCACCTATCAATCCACCAGTGTCATTGCATGTGTGCTCTTTTTACTAACAACAACAAAAGTCATTGCCTGTATGTTCTTTTTACTGACAACAACCAGAGTCATTGCATGTGTGTTCTCTTCAGAGACCACATATGGATCCACCAGTGTCATTGCATGTGTGTTCTTTTTACTAGCAACAACTAGAGTCATTGCATGTCTGTTCTTTTCACATACCACATATGGATCCACCTGTGTCATTGCATGTGTGTTCTCTTCAGAGACCACACATGGATCCAGCAGTGTCATTGCATGTGTGTTCTTTTCACAATCCACCTATGGATTCACCAGTGTCATTGCATGTGTGTTCTTTTTACTAACAACAACTTGAGTCATTGCATGTGTGTTCTTTTTACTAAGAACAACCAGAGTCATTGCATGTGTTTTCTCTTCAGAGACCACACATGGATCCACCAGTGTCATTGCATGTGTGTTCTTTTTACTAACAACAACTGGAGTCATTGCATGTGTGTTCTTTTCACATACCACATATGGCTCAACCAGTGTCATTGAAATGTGTTTCTCTTCAGAGACCACACATGGATCCACTAGTGTCATTGCATGTGTGTTGTTTTTACTAACAACAACCAGACTCATTGCATGTGTGTTCTCTTCAGAGACCACACATGGATCCACGAGTGTCATTGCATGTGTGTTCTTTTTACTAACAACAACTAGAGTCATTGCATGTGTATTCTCTTTAGAGACCACACATGGATCCACCAGTGTCATTGTATATGTGTTCTTTTTACTAACAACAACTAGAGTCGCATGTGTGTTCTTATCACATACCAGATATGGATCCACCAGTGTCATTGAAATGTGTGATCTCTTCAGAGACCACACATGGATCCACAAGTTTCATTGCATGTGTATTCTTTTTACTAACAACAACTGGAGTCATTGCATGTGTGTTCTTTTCACATACAACATATGGATCCACCAGTGTCATTGCATGTGTGTTCCTTTCACAATCCACCTATGGATCCACCAGTGTCATTGCATGTGTGCTCTTTTTACTAACAACAACCAGAGTCATTGCCTGTGTGTTCTCTTTAGAGACTACACATGGATCCACTAGTGTCATTGCATGTGTGTTCTTTTTACTAACGACAACTGGAGTCATTGCATGTGTGTTCTTTTCACATACCACATATGGATCCACCAGTGTCATTGCATGCGTGTTCTTTTCAAAATCCACCTATGGATCCACCAGTGGCATTGCATGTGTGGTCTTTTTAATAACAACAATCAGAGTCATTGCATGTGTGTTATTTTTACTAACAACAACCAGAGTCATTGCATGTGTGTTCTCTTCAGAGACCACACATGGATCCACTAGTGTCATTGCATGTGTGTTCTTTTTACTAACAACAACAGGAGTTATTGCATGTGTGTTCTTTTCACATACCACATATGGCTCAACAAGTGTCATTGAAATGTGTTTCTCTTCAGAGACCACACATTGATCGACCAGTGTCATTGCATGTGTGTTCTTTTTACTAACAACAATAGGAGTCATTGCATGTGTGTTCTTTTCACATACCACATATGGATCCACCAGTGCCATTGCATGTGTGTTCTTTTCACAATCCACCTAAGGATCCACCAGTGTTATTGCATCTGTGCTCTTTTTACTAACAAGAACTGGAGTCATTGCATGTGTTATTTTCACATACCACATATGGATCCACCAGTGTCATTTCATGTGTGTTATTTTTACTAACAACAACCAGAGTCATCACATGTGTGTTCTTTTCACAATCCAGCTATGGATCCACCAGTGTCATTGCATGTGTGCTCTTTTTACTAACAACGGCCAGCGTCATTGCATGTGTGTTCTTTTCACAATCCACCTATGGATCCACTAGAGTCATTGCATGTGTGTTCTTTTTACTAAGAAGAACCAGAGTCATTGCATGTGTGTTCTCTTTAGAGACCACACATGGATCCACCAATGTCATTGCATGTGTGTTCTTTTTACTAACAACAACTGGAGTCATTGCATGTGTGTTCTTTTCACATACCACATATGGATCCACCAGTGTCATTGCTTTGGTTTGATCAAAGTGGGACCGCCGGCTTCGCCCTATCGTAGCACCTTAGATGTCGTTGTGAGTTTTCACAACACCGGTAGATATCGTATCTATGCATAATTTTTTTTGCAGGATGATGTTGTGAATGGTATGGCTTCTGTGGATGTGATGTGTGTAATCCATACATGATTTGCGTGTCACGGTTTTTCTCAGCCGGCTGGAGCCTAGGTCCTATTAGTTTATTTTATAACGACCTGCGTGTCGGATTCTTTATGTAATTTACTTTACAAGCTAGTGTAGTTGTTTGGAGAACCCGGATGGCATGCAAGTTGATGTACAACTCGGCTACATGGTGTAAGGCGGCACGTGACAAGAGTTGACACGAATCGGATTACAGGTTTTGTGGAGATGGCGATCGCCATGAGGAGAGCCATACCATTTCACATTATAATTGCTTTATTTTGTGTTATTGTTATTTCTCTGTTTTACCTCTATTAGATAGTTGGTAGAAAGTAATCCCTCATAGAAGGTCTAGTCGGTTTCCCCGCCAGTGCTGCACCATCACAAGTCGGACATTTTTGGTAATGGGCTCATAAAATTGAGCTACTATATATTCTTTCCGACTAGGTGGGTTCGAGTCGGACTCTTACAGCGGAAGCACTCGGTAATCTAGACAGGTCTATCACAACAGTTGTGGGACTTGGGGAAAAGTCAGATGGGAGCCGGGGCATGTGATGCCACCCATCCAACATGAGTCGTATGAGATACGATTGACAAGGAGTTGTCTACCTAGATCACTTGACGGCTAGTGGTGATGCTAAAGCTCACTATTCGACTTTCTTATTTAGGATCATGAATCACTAAGTAACCATCGGAGGGGTGTTGGTTCTAGTGGGAGCATAAATATTAAAATGTTTAATATGCTTGCTCTTTTATGGATACATGTCTTAAGTGTTTTGCGTATTTTCTGTTGTGGATCAATGGCACCTAGCAATCTTCCTCAGATTTCCAGTTTTTCTTTGAGAACCATCTTAGAGAAAGATAAGCTAAATGGAACTAACTTCGCCAACTAGTATCGTAATCTAAGAATTTTTCTCAAGCAAGAAAAGAGGGACCATGTCCTAGACAACCCACTTCCAGATGAACCGATTGAGAATGCGACTGTCGCAGCCACCAATGCCTACCATCGGATTTGTGATGAATCCACAGAGATTAGCTGTCTTATGCTTGCTCACATGGAACTGGACTTGCAGCAGCAGTTCGAGAATGTTGAGGCCTACGAAATGATCGAAAGCCTCAAAAGTATATTCCAGGCTCAGGCAAAGACTGAGAGGTATCAAGTCTCTCGGGCTTTGTTGAGATGCAAGCTTAAGGATGGCGATCCACTGAGTCCGCATGTGATCAAGATGGTTGGTTACGTGTAGTCTCTAGAAAAGCTTGGCTACCCCACTAGCGAAGAGTTCGCTACGGACATAATTCTGAACTCTCTTCCTAGTGCGTATGGTCAGTTCTTATCGAACTACCACATGCATGGTATGGATAAGAAGCTCACTGAATTACATGGGATGCTCAAGCAGGCTGAGGCGGATCTCAAGAAAGGTGCCAGTCAAGTGTTGACGGTATAGAATAAGGCTAAGTTCAAGAAGAGTTCTTGGGCTAAGAAGAAGAAGGCAAAGTCGGGAGGTAAGGCTGAGGACCTAGTCCAAAGCGCTTCCTCAGGAACTACGCGATCTCCCGCAGCTGGATCCATTTGCTTCTACTGCAAGTCGGATGGCCACAGGAAGAGGAATTGCAGCAAGTATCTGGCTGACAAAGCAAAGAGCGGAGGTGTGACTTCCGGCTCAGGTACGCTTGTTTGCAATGTTATAGACATTTATCTTGCTGATGCACCTGGTAGTTCTTGGGTATATGATACCGGATCAGTCATTCACATATGCAACTCGTTGCAGGGACTGGTAAGAACTAGGAGCATGGCAAGAGGTGAGGTTGACATTCGGGTCGGCAACAACGCAAGAGTTGCTGCGTTGGAAGTCGGCACGATGCAACTTCATTTACCTTCTGGATTCTTAATGGAGCTGAATAATTGTTATTATGTTCCAGTGCTTAGTCAAAACATTATTTCTGCCTCATGTTTGATGAGACAAGGCTATGCGTCGAATATTAAGAATAATGGTTATTCTTTATATTTGAACGATATGTTTCACGGCTTTGCACCCGTCCAGGACGGGTTATTTATCTTGAATCTTGAGGGTGAATTTGTCTTTAACATAAATGTGAAAAGGTTAAAACCAAATGATCTGAATATGACTTACTTTTGGCATTGTCGGCTTGGTCATATAAGTTGGAAATGCATGAAGAGGCTCCATGATGATGGACTCCTAACTTCGTTCGACTTAGAGTTGTTCGAGACATGCGAATCCTGCCTTCTCGGCAAGATGACCAAGACACCTTTTGCAAAGAGTTTGAAAGGGCGTCCGACTTATTGGGACTAGTACATAGTGATGTATGTGGCCCGATGAGCACGACAGCCAGAGGTGGTTATGAGTACTTCATTACATTCACTGATGATTTGAGTAGGTATGGATATATCTACTTGATGAAACATAAATCGGATTCCTTTGAAAAGTTCAAGGAATTCCAGAATGAGGTACAAAGTCAACTTGGCAAGAAAATAAAGTTTCTTCGGTCGGACCGAGGAGGCGAGTACATGAGCCATGAGGTTGATGACCATCTGAAGAGTTGTGGAATAGTTCCCTAGCTCACTCCTCCAGGAACGCCGTAGAGAAACGGTGTATCGGAAAGGAGGAATCGGTCCTTGTTGGACATGGTACGATCAATGATGAGTCGGACAGATTTGCCTTTATCATTTTGGGGTTATTGTCTAGAAACTACAGCGTTCGCACTAAACAGAGTACCATCAAAGTCGGTAGAGAAGACACCGCATGAGATGTGGACTAGCAAGAATCCGAGTTTATATTTTCTTAAGATTTGGGGTTGTGAAGCTTTTCAAGCGACTTCAGTCGGACAAGCTTACAGCTAAGTTGGATAAGTGCATTTTCGTAGGATATCCGAGGGAAACCTTGGGTTACTACTTCTACACCCAGAAGAGAGCAAAGTGTTTGTCGCTCGGAACGGAGTCTTCCTTGAGAAAGAGTTTCTCCGTCGAGGAGTCAGTGGGATCATGGTGCAACTCGAGGAAATTCGAGAGGTACCGGCCAGTACCGAGTCGGCAAAAGCCTTGGAGGTTGAGCTGGTCGTGGTACCTGAGCCGAAAACAGCACCGACACTGCGAAGATCGGCCAGATTGCGAAGTGTTCGTGATGTGTTACTGTTAGATAGTGATGAGCCGGCAACTTATTCGGAAGCGATGGTGGGTTCAGATTCTGAGTCATGGCTTGGAGCCTTGAGATACGAGTTAAAGTCAATGGATGAAAATCAAGTTTGGAACTTGGTTGATCTACCGGATGGTGCAAGACCCGTCGAGTGCAAATGCGTCTTTAAGAGGAAAACTGATATGGATGGAAATATTTCTATCTATAAGGTAGGGCTTGTCGCGAAGGGGTTCCGACAAGTTCAAGGAGTTAACTACAATGAGACTTTCTCACCCGTAGCGATGCTTAAATCAGTTCGGATCATGTTAGCTATAGATGCCTGTTTCGACTATGAGATATGGCAGATGGATGTCAAGACGGCTTTCCTTAATGGAAATTTAACCGAGGACATGTATATGATACAGCCCAAGGGTTTTGTCGATCCGCCTAATGCTGACAAGGTATGCAAACTTCGAAAATCCATTTATGGGTTGAAGCAAGCATCTCGGAGTTGGAACATTCGCTTTGATGAGGTAGTCAAATCGTTTGGCATCATCAAGAGTGATCATGACTCTTGTTTATACAAGAAGTTTAGTGGGAGCAAAGTAAACTTTTTGATCTTATATGTGGATGACATATTACTGATTGGAAATGACGTCCAGATGTTGCAAGAGACCAAGGAATCATTGTAAAAGAGTTTTTCGATGAAAGACTTGGGTGAGGCGACTTACATACTAGGAATCCGGATCTATAGAGATAGATCAAGCCGGCTCATTGAATTGAGTCAGAGTACATATTTGGACAAAGTGTTGAAGAAGTTCAACATGGAATCGTCTAAGAAGGGGTTTTACCGATGTGCCATGGTGTAAAACTTAGCAAGACTCAGTGTCCTTCGACAACTGATGAGCGAAGTCGGATGAGTGCGATTCCGTATGCTTATGCAGTCGGATCCATGTACGTTATGATTTGTACTAGGTCGGATGTTTCCTATGCTCTAAGTGTTGTGAGTAGGTATCAGGCTGACCCTGGAGAAATCCACTGGGCAACGGCTAAAAATATCCTCAAGTACTTGAGAAGGACTAAGGATATGTTCCTGGTTTATGGAGGTGAGGATGAACTCAGTGTAAGGGGTTACATGGATGCGAGTTATCTCACTGACTCGGATGATTCTTGTTCACAATCTGGATATGTGTTTGTAATAAACGGAGGGGCTGTGAGCTGGAAGAGTTCCAAGCAAGAGACGGTGTCTGCGTCTATGACAGAGGCTGAGTATATTGCTGCCTCAGAGGCGGCAAAGGAAGCCATTTGGATGAGGAATTTCCTCATGGATCTTGGTGTGGTTCAGGGCTCGTCCAATCCGTTAGAAATGTATTGTGACAACAATGGTGCTACCGCATAAGCCAAGGAACCTAGACAACACCAGAAGAACAACCATCTACTCATGTGGTACCACCTTATTCGCCAGTTCGTGGATCAAGGTGATATCAAGTTATGCAAGGTACATAAAGATGCAAACATTGCGGATCCGTTGACAAATCCACTTCCACAGCCGAAGCATGAGGCACACCTGAGAGCTATGGGCATTAGATGCCTAGACATGTGATGTCGGATGATTGACTCTAGTGCAAGTGGGAGACTGTTGGGAATATACCCTAGAGGCAATCATGTATGATGTTATTTCCAATGTATTCATAAAGTTATTGTCCATGTATGAACTACGGATATATATCATTGAATATGTGATTCGATTGTGGAACTATATATTCATGTTGTTTGTACTAATTGTCCTTGGTCGTTGAGGTTGTGTTGGACACACAACTTAGACCAATGTGAAAGTTGGCAGATGACTCGGTTCCACTTGTCATGGGCATGGAGATGCTATTCCGACTTACAGGGATTCGACTAAAGAGTTTAGCGAGTCGGACTGACCCATATTGAGATGCAACAAACAAGTCATCATTTGCATGTCTCAATCAATGTAGTCCTTAGACTTGAGGTTATTGCACAGTCCGAGTTGAGGATCACCGACTTAGGTTCTGCCAAACGATGTTCCGTCACTGGGTAGTTATAAAGGCGGAGCTCGGGTCGACTAAGAATCAAGCTGCGTGATGTGAATAACTAAGACAGGATTTTGCCCCTCCATCTGGAGAGATATTCTCTGGGCTCTCTCGGAAGATATGATTCGGAAAGCATGGCCATGCGTGACTCGGTTAAGTGTTAACCGAGGCGACCGACTAAGAGTTAGTCGGATGAATCACTTATCTCGGATTGAGAAAGAGAGTTGGTTTATTTAAGGGATGACGATCATTCGCCTATAGTTCGACAAGGTATGTCGTGAGGCAAAAGGGACTCAGACGAAAGTCGCATTGGAAGGTATGTCGTCATGACTCTTTGGTACTTGGGAGTTGGCACGTTCTGCTAGGAGCCACTACCAACTGATCGGTCACGAGTGAGACTCGGATCATGTCCGGGTCACCATGAGCCTGTCGGGTCACACACTTAAGAGCAGGAGCGTATTTGGGTTGGACTCAAAAAGGGAAATGGACAAAGTCAGTGAGTTGGACTCACAGTGACTAATACAGGCCTTTTAGTGAATGGGCCACAAGTGAGTGGAGCCCACTTTCACTCCCTATATAAGCTGGGGCACATGTGCTTACAGTACATGGTTAGGTGACTCCATGTCTTGGAAACCCTAGCTCAAGTCCAGTCTAGTCCAGTCGCCGCCGTATCGGACCTAGCAGTCCATCGCTAGCGCTCCTCCTTGTACGTGTGGACAGTGTCGGAGGTGTTATACGTTCATCACTTCGACGATCGTGGATCGAAACGGATCATGATGACTGCACTGCATCAAGCGACGTGCTTCATCTATTCCGCAACCACACGTCTAGTGGTAATTCTCGTGGCCTACTACCTCAGCTAGATCTTGGGATCACCGCGTAGGAAAAGTTTTGTTTTTCTCTGCATGGCCCAAAACATTGCATGTGTGTTCTTTTCACAATCCACCTATGGATCCACCAGTGTCATTGCATGTGTGTTCTTTTTACTAACAACAACTTGAGTGATTGCATGTGTGTTCTTTTCACAATCCACCTATGGATCCACCAGTGTCATTGCATGTGTGCTCTTTTTATTAACAACAGCTACAATCATTGCATGTGTGCTCTCCTCAGATACCACACATGGATCCACCAGTGTCATTGCATGTGTATTCTTTTCACATACCACATATGGATCCACCAGTGTCATTTAAACGTGTGTTCTTCTCATTAACCACAGCTAGAGTCATTGGATGTGTTTTCTCTTCAGAGACCACTCATGGATCCACCAGTGTCATTGTATGTGTATTCTTTTTACTAACAACAACTGGAGTCATTGCATGTTTGTTCTCTTCACATACCACATATGGATCCACCAGTGTCATTGAAATGTGTGTTCTTCTCAATAACCACAGCTAGAGTCATTGCATGTGTCTTGTCTTCAGAGACCACACATGGATCCACCGGTGTCATCACATGTGTGTTATTTTACTAACAACAACGAGAGTCATTGCATGTGTGTTCTTTTCACAATCCACCTATGGATCCACCAGTGTCATTGCATGTGTGCTCTTTTTACTAACTACATCCAGAGTCATTGCATGTGTGTTCTCTTCAGAGACCACACATGGATCCACCAGTGTCATTGCATGTGTGTTCTTCTTACTATCAACAACTGGAGTCATTTCATGACTATTCTTTTAACATACCACATATGGATCTACCAGTGTTATTGAAATGTGTGTTCTTCTCATTAACCATAGCTAGAGTCATTGGATGTGTGTTCTCTTCAGAGACCACACATGGATCCACCATTGTCATTGAATGTGTGCTCTTTTTACTAACAACAGCCAGAGTCATTGCATGTTTGTTCTCTTCAAAGACCCCACATGGATCCACCAGTGTCATTGCATGTGTGTTCTTTTCAGAATCCACCTATGGGTTCACCAGTGTCATTGCATGTGTGTTCTATTTACTAACAACAACCAGAGTCATTGCATGTGCGTTCTTTTTACTAACAACAACCAGAGTCATTGCACATGTGTTCTCTTCAGAGACCACACATGGATCCACCAGTCATTGCATGTGTCTTCGTTTTACTAACAACAACTGGAGTCATTGCATGTGTGTTCTTTTCACATAGCACATATGGATCCACCAGTGTCATTGAAATGTGTGTTCTCTTCAGAGACCACACATGGATACACCAGTGTCATTCGATGTGTGTTCTTTTTACTAACAACAACTGGAGTCATTGCATGTGTGTTCTTTTCACATACCACATATGGATCCACCAGTGTCATTGCATGTGTGTTCATTTCACAATCCACCTATGGATCCACCAGTGTAATTGCATTTGTGTTCTTTTTACTAACAACAACTGGAGTCGTTGGATGTGTGTCCTTTTGACATACCACATATGGATCAACCAGTGTCATTGAAATGTGCGTTCTCTTCAGAGACCACACATGGATCTACTAGTGTCATTGCATGTATGTTCTTTTTACTAACAACAACTGGAATCATTGCATGTGTGTTCTTTTCACATACCACATATGGATCCACCATTGTCAATGCATGTGTGTTCTTTTCACAATCCACCTATGGGTCCACCAGTGTCATTGCATGTGTGCTCTTTTTACTAATAACAACCAGAGTCATTGCATGTGTGCTCTTTTTACTAATAACAACCAGAGTCATTGCATGTGTGTTTTCTTCAGAGACCACACATTGATCCACCAGGGTCATTGCATGTGTGTTCTTTTTACTAACAACAACTGGAGTCATTTCATGACTATTATCTTCACATACCACATATGGATCCAGCAGTGTTATTGAAATGTGTGTTCTCTTCAGAGACCACACATGGATCCACCAGTGTCATTGCATGTGTGCTCTTTTTGCTACTTCCTCTGGTCCATATTATTGTTCTCGACTTTATCTAGATTCAGATGTATGTAGTTAAGTATTTAGACTAGAGGCATCCAAATCTAGACAAAGTAGAGAACAATAATATGGATCGGAGGGAGTAACAACAACTGGAGTCCTTGCATGTGTGTTCTTTTCACATACCACATATGGATCCACCAGTGTCATTGAAATGTATGTTCTTCTCATTAACCATAGCTAGAGTCATTGCTTTTGTGTTCTCTTCAGAGACCACACATGGATCCACCAGTGTCATTGCATGCGTGTTCTTTTTACTAACAACAGCCAGAGTCATTGATGTGTGTTCTTTTCACAATCTACCTATGGATCCACCAGAGTCATTGCATGTGTGTTCTGTTTTCTAACAACAACCAGAGTCATTGCATGTGTGTTCTATTTAGAGACCACACATGGATCCACCAGTGTCATTGCATGTGTGTTCTTTTCACATACCACATATGGATCCACCAGTGTCATTGAAATGTGTGATCTCTTCAGAGACCACACATGGATGCACTAGTGTCATTGCATGTGTGTTCATTTTACTAACAACAACTGGAGTCATTGCTGGTGTTTTCTTTTCACATACCACATATGGATCCACCAGTGTCATTGCATGTGTGTTCTTTTCACAATCCACCTATGGATCCACCAGTGTCATTGCATGTGTTCTCTTTTTACTAACAACAACCAGTGTCATTGCATGTGTGTTCTCTTCAGAGACCACAGATAGATCCACAGGTGTCATTGCATGTGTTTTCTTTTTACTAACAACAACTCGAGTCATGGCATGTGTGTTCTTTTCACATACCACATATGGATCCACCAGTGTCATTGCATGTGTGTTCTTTTCACAACCCACCTATAGATCCACCAGTGTCATTGTATGTGTGTTCTTTTTACTAACAACAACCACAGAAATTGCATGTGTGTTCTTTTTACTAACAACAACGAGTCATTGCATGTGTGTTCTTTTTACTAACAACAACCAGAGTCATTGCATGTGTGCTCTCTTCAGAGACCACACATGGATCCACCAGTGTCATTGCATATGTGTTCTTTTTACTAACAACAACTGGAGTCATTGCATGTGTGTTCTTTTCACATACCACATATGGATCCACCAGTGTCATTGAAATGAGTGTTCTCTTCAGAGACCACACATGGATCCACCAGTGTCATTGCATGTGTGTTCTTTTTACTAACAACAACTGGAGTCATTGCATGTGTGTTCTTTTCACAATCCACCTATGGATCCACCAGTGTCATTGCATGTGTGTTCTTTTTACTAACAACAACTTGAGTCATTGCATGTGTGTTCTTTTCACAATCCACCTATGGATCCACCAGTGTCATTGCATGTGTGCTCTTTTTATTAACAACAACTACAGTCATTGCATGTGTGTTCTCCTCAGATACCACACATGGTCCACCAGTGTCACTACATGTGTGTTCTTTTCACATACCACATATGGATCCACCAGTGTCATTTAAATGTGTGTTCTTCTCATTAACCATACCTAGAGTCATTGGATGTGTTTTCTCTTCAGAGACCACACATGGATCCACCAGTGTCATTCCATGTGTATTCTTTTTACTAACAACAACTGGAGTCAATGCATGTGTGTTCTTTTCACATACCACAAATGGATCCACCAGTGTCATTGAAATGTGTGTTCTTCTCATTAACCACAGCTAGAGTTATTGCATGTGTCTTCTCTTCAGAGACCAAACATGGATCCACCGGTGTCATCGCATGTGTGTTCTTTTACAAACAACAACGAGAGTCATTGCATGTGTGTTCTTTTCACAATCCACCTATGGATCCACCAGTGTCATTGCATGTGTGCTCTTTTTACTAACTACAGCCAGAGTCATTGCATGTGTGTTCTCTTCAGAGACCACACATGGATCCACCAGTGTTATTGCATGTGTGTTCTTTTTACTAACAACAACTGGAGTCATTTCATGACTATTCTTTTCACATACCACATATGGATCCACCAGTGTTATTGAAATGTGTGTTCTTCTCATTAACCACAGCTAGAGTCATTGGATGTGTGTTCTCTTCAGAGACCACACATGGATCCACCAGTGTCATTGAATGTGTGCTCTTTTTACTAACAACATCCAGAGTCATTGCATGTGTGTTCTCTTCAAATACCACACATGGATCCACCAGTGTCATTGCATTTGTGTTCTTTTTACTAACAACAACTGGAGTCATTGCATGTGTGTTCTTTTCACATACCACATATGGATCCACCAGTGTCATTGCATGTGTGTTCATTTCACAATCCACCTATGGATCCACCAGTGTAATTGCATGTGTGTTCTTTTTACTAACAACAACTGGAGTCATTGCATGTGTGTCCTTTTGACATACCAGATATGGATCAACCAGTGTCAATGAAATATGTGTTCTCTTCAGAGACCACACATGGATCTACCAGTGTCATTGCATGTGTGTTCTTTTTACTAACAACAACTGGAGTCATTGCATGTGTGTTTTTTCACATACCACATATGGATCCACCAGTGTCATTGCATGTGTGTTCTTTTCACAATCCACCTATGGATCCACCAGTGTCATTGCATGTGTGCTCTTTTTACTAACAACAACCAGAGTCATTGCATGTGTGTTATCTTCAGAGACCACACATGGATCCACTAGTGTCATTGCATGTGTGTTCTTTTTACAAACAACAACTAGAGTCATTTCATGACTATTATTTTCGCATACCACATATGGATCCAGCAGTGTTATTGAAATGTGTGTTCTCTTCAGAGACCACACATGGATCCACCTGTGTCATTGCATGTGTGCTCTTTTTGCTACTTCCTCCGGTCCATATTATTGTTCTCAACTTTATCTAGATTCAGATGTATGTAGTTAAGTATTTAGACTAGAGGCATCCAAATATAGACAAAGTTGAGAACAATAATATGAATCGGAGGGAGTAACAACAACTGGAGTCAGTGCATCTGTGTTCTTTTCACATATGGATCCACCAGTGTCATTGGAATGTTTGTTCTTCTCATTAACCATAGCTAGAGTCATTGCTTTTGTGTTCTCTTCAGAGACCACACATGGATCCACCAGTGTCATTGCATGTGTGTTCTTTTTACTAACAACAACCAGATTCATTGATGTGTGTTCTTTTCACAATCCACCTATGGATCCACCAGAGTCATTGCATGTGTGT
The DNA here is from genome assembly GCA_910589775.1 of Avena eriantha. Lineage (NCBI taxonomy): Eukaryota > Viridiplantae > Streptophyta > Magnoliopsida > Poales > Poaceae > Avena > Avena eriantha. The sequence goes on from CAJUXJ010000345.1 coordinate 41,539, forward strand.
TATTTTTTCTAACAACAACCAGCGTCATTGCATGTGTTTTCTCTTTGGAGACCACACATGGATCCAGACGTGTCATTGCATCTGTGTTTTTTTAGTAACAACAACTGGAGTCATTGCATGTGTGTTCTTTTCACATACCACATATGGATCCACCAGTGTCATTGAAATGTGTGATCTCTTCAGAGACCACACATGGATGCACCAGTGTCATTGCATGTGTGTTCTTTTTACTAACAACAACTGGAGTCATTGCATGTGTGTTCTTTTCACATACCACATATGGATCCACCGGTGTCATTGCATGTGTGTTCTTTTCAAACTCCACTTATGGATCCACCAGTGTCATTGCATGTGTTCTCTTTTTACTAACAACAACCAGAGTCATTGCATGTGTGTTCTCTTCAGAGACCACACATGGATCCACAGGTGTCATTGCATGTGTTTTCTTTTTACTAACAACAACTCGAGTCATGGCATGTGTGTTCTTTTCACATACCACATATGGATCCACCAGTGTCATTACATGTGTGTTCTTTTCACAACCCACCTATAGATCCACCACTGTCATTGTAGGTGTGTTCTTTTTACTAACAACAACCAGAGACATTGCATGTGTGTTCTTTTTACTAACAACAACCAGAGTCATTGCATGTGTGTTCTTTTTACTAACATCAACCAGAGTCATTGCATGTGTGTTCTCTTCAGAGACCACACATGGATCCACCAATGTCATTGCATGCGTGTTCTTTTTACTAACAACAACTGGAGTTATGGCATGTGTGTTCTTTTCACATACCACATATGGATCCACCAGTGTCATTGAAATGTGTGTTCTCTTCAGAGACCACACATGGATCCACCAGTGTCATTGCATGTGTGTTCTTTTTACTAACAACAACTGGAGTTATTGCATGTGTGTTCTTTTCACATGCCACATATGAGGGCTTGTTCGTCTGCGGTACCAAAGTTCGCAAGCTAGCGCATGGCGGTACCTAAGTTGCCTGAAATTACCGCGTTTCGAAAAGTTGGGCCGCCAACTACTGAGAGGGGCCATTTCGAGGCAAACTCATCTCACCCCTGGCAAATTCAAACATTCCGTTAAACATTTCGGGACCCTCATGTCGGTCATCTGTCCGTGACACGGGCGCCAACGCGACAACCTCTTAGGAAAATCGAGCAGCTAAGTGGATTGGATGCATTGACCAATTTCACAAATCCATTCCCAGCTTTCCCCTAGCACCGGGGGCGTCGGAATCCACCCTCCAGGCAGGACGATCCCTTCGGACATTTGACTTCCGGCGCCAAGTTGCTGCGTCCAGTTGCTGCGCCTAGTCGCCGATCCCGAGCTCCAATGGCACATGCCGTAGCCGCCGTTGCGAGGCTCTATCCCGCCTCCGCCGCCAACGAGCCGAGCAGCTCGGAGGATGGCAAATCCTACTATCAAGAAAGAAGAAGTTCTATCTACAAGCGGGTGTTCTACCCTTCTCTTTGCTATTCGCACTAGTTACAACTACTAGTTGGCTACTGAACCTCAAATTGTTTGTTAGCCCAACGCTGACAAACATATTTTGTCCATAGTTTCTGTCAAGTGGGATCTGCGCGGACCCCCCTTACCTGGTTACAGTAGTCCTCTATAGGTACGACTCTAAGGGCAATAGGTCTGGACACCATTGTTCCACGATGGAAGAAGCGCCTGTGCAGATCTACACTATATCTGGTATGGTTGCTGCTCTACGTAATCATGTTGAATTATGGCCAAAGCAGATTGCAAAGTTCAGCTTCATGGATGAAAGTGGCATCATGGTTCCTATAACGTGTGATAGTCAGCTAATTGGGTTGATGAAAAGGTATGCTTCGGCTGCCATGTTTGAGCTGAAATGTGATGTACTTGATGTGGAAACGGCTGCAACTGGGAGTCGCCCTTCTATTCTTGGACAGGGTGGTTGCTCGAACCCAATTAGCTCCTAGTAAGCAAAGGTCTCTTGGGGTTCGCATGTTTGTGCTGAATTGTAAATTTTGTTTTATTTACTTTGTAGATATTGGGCAGTTATGCAACAGTCTTGTTTCTTTAACAGGAAGCGCCGTAAGGTTAGAAACATGAATGCCGGTTCAGTCATTTTGCTTCCTGAAGAAATTAAAAACGAGTGGAAAGATGTCATTTTGCTGCCCGAAGAAATTAAAAACGAGTGGAAAGATGATGCTGGACACGATTCGGGTGCCCATTGTCCCAGTGATGCAGAGTACGTGAAGCTAAGAAAATTGGCACCGAGGAAGAGGAAGAAGGCAGGAAATGAAGAAGCCATTGGACGTGAAGGCTTGGCACCCAGGTTGGGGAAGAAGGCTGCTGGCAATGAAGATGCGTAGTAATGTGTTGAACTTGAACCTATATATGTAATTTTGTTAAATTCTGATCGCTCTGTGTGTGGCACGTTGCTAGGTGAAACAATCTACCCATGTTCTCTGAGTAAAATGTACCGCGACTTAGGGTTTGGAAACGCCCGAGTTAATAGTTGAATCCGAAATTGTGATTGCGCCACTGCTATCTGAAAACAAGGATCCACCGGTTCCACGATTGCTGAGGGGCAGGAGGTCTCCAAATACGACGGAATGTAAGTGGCATAGAAATAAATTATTTAAGCTGCCACACTCCACAAAGCAGCAACTTATTTCAGATGCTGCACAACGACGTGGCAACATAAATAGCAATGTTCTCACTGATAATGCCCAGATGAGGAGGAAATGGGTAGCACTTTCTGGCCCAATCTTGAGCCTTCTATCTCACCGCCTCTCTGCTCCTGCATCCCTGCATCTGGCGAAGCTCCCGGATCTCCAGTAACCGGGTGTACGTGCTTCCACTTTATAAATTGTGGTTGTGCCATTTGCATGCGGCACAATCCACGTAGATTACGTTTTAAAAAACCACCAATGTCAGAATACACTAGTAGAAAAGGTGTCTTTGGTCCACGGTCACGTTCCCAATCCGGGACAGTGATCTAATTCGAGGCAGAATTTGATCTAAATCACAAATTAATCGAGACAGAGATGTAAATCGAGGCCTTTCATTACTTCAACCACAAATTCTTCTAAACAAAGGTGCGATTTCACATCCTACATTAATTCAACCACTAGTCAACAATTTCACTTCGACTGCCACTGTCCTCTGAGCCGCTGGCTTCCTCGTCGCTGTCGGACGGAACCTCCACGATGTCTACATTGTTCGCGAGACGGAGGACCTCTTCGCGTTGAGCGGCGGCGATGACGGTGTACTTGGTCCATCCAGGGACGGACCAGAACCTCTCCCGCCCTTCTCGGTTGCCGAGATCCCGGTGCACCACGCGACCGTCAATGATGCGGTTGCCAATCTTGGCCTTCCGCTCCTTCTTGAACAGCGCCGGACAGTACGGGCTGGCCCCCGCGTACCGGGGCAGTGCCCTCTTCCACTTAGGCATCTGGCGACGCCGCGTTGCGATTTCGCTCTCCATCTCAGCTCAGCCAGGTAGCAGAGCCACCGACACCCCCGTAGAGCTGATACGCCATCTGTGGGGCACCTTCGCGGCTGGCGGCACGCGAATGTCGAAGTTTGCGAACATCACCGCCTCATACAAGTTCAGATCGGGCATCTCCATGACGGCACGGTGGAGGTTGGAGAGGACGAGGGGATGGACGACGAAGCGACGCACGGTGGCGCCTCCTATTTGTACACGAGGACGACGAAGCAACGGTCAGACAAAAGAAGTAATGCACGGTCAGACAAAAGAAGTAATGCGGGGTCAGAGCAATTTTTTCCTCCCTAGAATCTGGGATAAATAGTTCAGACCGCTAGGTCAACAAGTACAAATATTACAACTTAAAAAGGCACGGAGCTTAAGCTAAATAGAACTAGTTATCACACATCTCCTTGATCTTCCTAACCTTGGCCCGATGTGCATCTTCCTGGGAGAGCAAGGATCGAATTGTCTGCTCCTTCCTTTTATCATCTTCCTTGCACATCTTCAATTGTTTCTCTGCATTTTTCCTCACACACTTGTCAATACTTGTAGTTGTGTACTGCAAGACTTTGACCTGGTGGAGATCATTCCTTGCTTGAATCAGTTCTTTCTCTACTTTAGCCTTCAGGGCCAACGTAGCGTCCCTCTCCTTCTCGACTTTGATAACCTTGTCTTGCACCCACCTGAGATCTTGCTTATGCTTGGTCGTGTCAACTGGTTCCCATAGCTTCGTCTCAACACTATCAAGAAGTGAGCTGAATACGGATTCTTTCAACTCGACAATCATTTCCCATAGTTTGTCCAGCGTTTTCAGGATCGATTTGGGCCACTCTGGATCTACCCATTTGACAACACCGCAACTTCCGCCTTGCATCATTGCACGATGTCCTTGACACCATAGAAACCTCCTGCCTGTGTTTCGTCCTTCGAACGCTACAAATTTAGCGGGCACATATCCATGTTTACATACCAGAGGACTGTCTTCATCCTCTAAACCGTGATAGTCGGAGTCATACATCGTCTGGTTGGCCTAACACATCATACGCGCATGAGTAAACCGATTAGATCTAGCTCAAAAAATAGATAACTGGCCACAGATGATAGAAATAGAGATGAGACGACTCACATCGAAATCACCATCCCTGTCGTCATGACGCGTTTCCTCGCTGTCTCCCCTTGAACCCATGGCGAGAGGGGAGGGGGGTGGCTGCCGGAGAGGGGATTCAGATTGAGGCACCAACGGCTTGCGGCTATGGTAGGATGGGAGTGAAGTGGGGAAAGTGGCTTCGAGGGTAAGGAAGAGAAGTACGGGGAGGAAGAGAAGTAATGGGGACGTGACACTATGATGTGGCCCACTGAACTCGTGATACGTGACACTCGCAACAGGGGAGCGCTCGGTGTTGCTAGTTTGTCCAGAGCAAGCGTGGCCAATCATGTTGGAGAACAGCCTACCCGTGGATTGCTCTCACGAAGACCATCCTAATCGTCCAAGTGTTGGGGGGATACCCCCGGGTAGGGTCACGCTGGGGTATAAAGGTCGAATTAGCCGAGGTACGGCAAGGTCAAAGCAGGTGCTGGCTGAGTGACATCAAGGCAAGCCGAATCATGGAGTAACCCGGACTAGGGGATGTCCACCTAATTGGGTCTCAGCCGACTTATGCCGTATGTCGGTAAGATGTATCTAACTTGAGTGCAGGTACAGAGGTGGCCGGATCAACTAGGTACGATCCGGGTTATATCAAGCTTGTAGGAGAAGGAAGGTATCTCACTGGTCAAAGGGTGACCCCTGTACGCGGAGCGTGAGCGAAGCAGGCAGAGGCCAGGACCATCAAGGCGTGGCCGACAAAGGTGACGATGCCTATGTCGGATGACGCAGGCGCCGCAGAGGCTCACGTAGCCTCTTCATGGATGACGCTAGACAAAAGTGACCCGGTCGGTTTACTATTTTGGGAGGAGGCATATTCCCTGGAATATGCCTCCACGTTTGCCCTAATTGGAGACCTAGCTACCAATATATAAGGAGGGCTAGGGCCTCTGTAGAAAGGGTTGATCTCGAGAGGGTTGTGTTTTACTAGTGTGTTCCTGAGGGCCAGCTAGTGGTGAGAGTAAGAGAGCTTCTTCTTCCTCCTCTCCCCAATACAGCTCAAGGAGCACTTGTAAACTGTGGAAGTGAATCAAATACAAAGCAACTGTGTGTGGAATCACCACACTATCCCTCCCTGGATTCCCCTAGTGCATTTAGTCCCTACCTTTAGCCTATACATGGCATCTGCCGTGACACCACCATGACAGTTGGCGCCCACCGTGGGGCTAGCGGCGCTAGCAGGAGTGAAGATCCAGACGGGAAACCTCATCGGCACTGGCGAACGCATCGTCTCTGGGCTCGTTCAGCGCTTTGGAGCGCTGGATTTCGTCAGCGACAACGCTGGCTGCTTCGGCAGGCATCCTCTTCCGCGCAACGGCCTCTTCGTCAAGCTCGGCGCGCACAAGATATACGTTGCTTTCGATGTGTCGTGCGTTCATCTGCGGCACGTCGTCGAAGGAGGCGAGCCACCCCTTAGTGCGGCTCGCGGGGCGCGTATCACTCGCTCCCCGGATCACGCTGAGGTGATGATGACCGTGCCTGGCACTGGCGCAAGAAAGGATCCTGCACTAGATCCAGAGGTAACACCTAAGGCACCGAGGAAAAGTAGAGGTCCTCCACTAGAGAGGCCAGAGAATGTGCTGCAGCAGGCGATAGATAGCTTGGCAAGCCTAGTAGCAGCAGTGGTAGATCCGGCTCAGGCACAGGCTGAGCTAGAGGAGACTAGGTAGAAAATCCTAGAGGGTGCAAAAAAGATAGCCGCGGCTCAGCAGTCATTGAACATGACGCTGTGTGAGTACGCAAAGGCAAATAAGGTAGATGCTGTAAAAGTGAAGGGGAGAAACCTCATGAGTGAAATGAACAAAGAGGGTGATACTAGAACTGAGGAATAAGAGAACTGTTTGTCCGTGGGGCTGCCAAAGTACAGTACCCCGGCAAAGAACCTTAGGGCAGCAGATGCAGCTACATCCGAGTTAGAGTGTTTGACGGGTGAAGCCCGACAGAGACAGCAGGAAAGGGTTAATGAGTTGGTTCGGATCACGAACAGGCAAAATGAGGAATTGCTTAGGGCAAACCCGGAGAGAGTTGGGGCCTCAAGATCGTTCATTCGGCGGTGGGTAACCCGGAGAAATCTGCTGGCGCTGCATCGTCTCCTCATGGTGGTCCTAGGAGAGAAGAGGTAGTAACTTCAGCTAGGAGGAATAAGCAGATAGTCCCATATGACCCGGCAAGGGCAGGGAAAGGAAAAGAATTGCAGAGAAATGAGGATCGACGAAGTGTGAGCTGAGGTGAAGCTGGCCGAGGTAACCGTGACCAAGGCAATGCCGGTCAAGGGAACGCTGTAAACGGCAATGCCGGACAACGTAATTCGGTAGGTGTAGGGCAACCGCAGCAGCGGAATATACCACGACAAGAGCGGAGTGCCGGCCAATACACAACAGAGAGCAGCTCCACAGGAGCAAGATAAATACAATGATGGTGATTCGAAAATGGTGAACGCTGGGTATCCCAGGCCGGATTATCACGTGATAGGGTCAAGATTGGGAAGCAAGAATTTGATGCCAGGTTAAAACTAGATCTACTGTATAGGTCGGAGCAAATAGAATGTAAAGGTCCTCCGGGTCCAGCATGTTTTGGGCCCCGGATCATGAAGGTACCTCCAGTACCTAACTTCCAGTTACCTAGAGGCACAAAGACATATGATGGCAGCACAAAGCCGGAAGATTGGTTGATTTACTATGCAACAGCTGTAAAAATTGCTACAGGCAACTTGAGATGGGCTGCGAGATATGTACCCTAGATGTTGGAGGGGCCAGCAAGGGTGTGGCTAAACATTTTGCCACCCGGAAGTATTAACTGTTAGATCGATTTTGAGGAAATATTTGTTAGCAATTTCTCAAGCACATATCAAAGGCCCAACAGGCCACAGACCCTAGCAATGTGCAAGCAGAGACCGAATGAGACAGACCGGGAGTTCTTAACCCGTTGGTGCACAATGCAAAACTCATGTGAGGGCGTAATAGAGTAACATGTCATACCTTGGTTTGCGCAAGGATGCAGATATGCAAGCATGCTATGGCAAAGGTTGCAAAGAGATATGCCAACTACCTTGGCAGAAAACGATCTGAATCGCTGATTCATATGCCTTGGGTGATCCGACTCAACCTAGGCTCGTGTCAAACGAGTCAAGCGAAGAGTACTATGAGCGAGATGGGTCCGGATCATCTCGGAGAAATGATTACCGGGGTAAGAGAAGTGATGACAGACCGCATTACCGGTACAGTTCGCAACAAGTTGCTGCTGTGAATCAAGATCAACCTGGTGCAGGAAGCAACCAACGTCAGAAAACTGGAGGACAGCAATGGACTCCAAGAAATGATGGCAAGAAAACTTGGACGCCGGAGCAGAAGAAATAGTGGCAAGAAAAGAAGAAACATCCGAGGTATAATTATGAGGCAATGCTGGATCAGCCGTGTAAATTTCACACGCCAAATCTGAGTAATCCAGCGGGTCACACAACCAGGAAATGTGAATGGATGCGAAAAATAGAACAAGGTGGTTCGAGGAATGCTCAGGCACCTCGGAATGATCAACCTCGGCAGGAGTTACCCCGATAGCAATTGCTCTCCGGAGCGAACACGCAATAGTTAATGTTGCCTCCCCCTCCGCCGAGGTATGACAACCATGAGACAAGGGATGCAGTGCATCAAGTGGAGGACCAGCATCAACCGGATCAGAGGTACCCCGGAAACGAGGGGAGGAATGAGTACAGAGAGCATCATCAGAGTTACTGTGTGTTCACCACTGAAGAGACAGACAGAAAGAGTTTGCAGCGCCGACACATGGAAGTAAATGTGGTAATGCCAGCAGTGACGAGGTATATGCCTTGGTCAGACTAGGAAATTACCTAGAGCTTCAAAGGTCATCCCAAGCTTATGCCAAGTCCTGATTCATATGCGCTAGTGTTGGACCCAACATTCATTGGGCCAAGCATCAATGTGAGGTTCTCGAAGGTGCTGATTGACAATGGAAGCAGCATAAATATCATGTACTTGGACACGATGCGCAAGTTGGGTATCTTGTAGAACATGCTCCAAGCTACAAAGACAACTTTCCATGGCATTGTGCCAAGCATTTCTTGTGAGCCCATAGGCAAGGTCCAGTTTGACGTATTGTTCGGCACAAGAGATAACTGCCGGACTGAGAATTTGGAGTTCGAGGTTGTAAATTTGGAGAGCGCATATCACGCGTTACTCGACAGGCAAGCTCTGAACAAGTTCATGGCAAGTACTCATTTCAGTTACTTGAAGATAAAGCTGCCAGGGCCAAATGGTGTGATTACCATAACTGGTGATTTCCGATGTTCCATTGAGTGCGCGTCAGCCAGGTCTAACCTAGCCGAGTCACTCGTGATTGCACAAGAAAAGAGAAAGATCCAAGAGGTGGCGGCATTGGTTCAGTCCGCGCAGCAGTATATGTCGGCGCTGAGTAACCCGCATGGTAGTGTATCATTCCAAGCGACAAAGGATACCAAGAAAGTGCCTGTTGATGATATGTTCCCATAGCGCACCATGACAATTGGTGCCGGGTTGAATGATAAATAGGAAAGCGAGCTCGTCAACTTCCTCCGTGAGAATCGGGATATCTTTGCTTGGTCTACTCAAGACTTGCAAGGTGTTCCGAGGGAGTTGGCCGAGCGCTCTTTGAATGTGAGACCCGGACCAAAGCCGGTGAAGCAACCTCTCTGCCGCTTCGCCGAAGACAGGAGAAAGCTCATAGGGGATGAGATAGCTCGGCTGGTAGCAGCAGGATTTATCATGGAAGTGCTTTACCCGGATTGGCTATCTAATCTGGTGCTGGTGGAGAAGAAGAAGGATGATCCGAACGTGGCAGTGGTTTGGCGCATGTGTATCGATTACACAAACCTGAATAAGGCGTGTCCGAAAGATCGGTTCCCACTGCCAAGGATAGACCAAGTCATAGATTCCACTGCTGGGTGTGAACTGTTGTCATTCATTGATGCATATTCTGGTTTCCACTAGATACCGCTGAACCCAAGTGATCAAATAAAGAGTGCATTTATCACCCCGTATGGGGCTTATTGCTATCGCACCATGCCTTTTGGTCTACGTAATGCAGGGGCAACGTACCATAGATGTATGCAGAAATGTTTATGTGACCAAATTGGTCAAAATGTGCAGGTGTATGTGGATGATGTTGTCATAAAGACCAAGGAAAGCAAAACGCTCCTTGACGATATCAGACAAACATTCGCGAACCTAAGGAGGTTCCGAATGAAGCTTAACCCGGAAAAATGCACTTTCGGTGTCCCGGCTGGAAAATTACTCGGATTTCTTGTCTCTAGCCGAGGTATCGAATTCAATCCAACTAAAATCCGGGCCATAGAGCGAATGGAACTGCCGAAGTGCCTTAATGATGTCTAGAAGTTCACTGGTTGCCTGGCATCCTTAAGTCGGTTTGTATGTCGGTTGGGAGAAAAGGCACTGCCTCTCTATCAACTCATGAAAAAGTCGGACAAGTTCATTTGGACGCCGAAAGCCAATGAAGCCTTTATACAATTAAAGAAGATGTTAGCCACTGCACCAGTGTTAGCTTCTCCACTATCAAAGGAGCCAATGTTGCTCTATATAGCCGCAACCAACCGAGTTGTAAGTGTAGTAATTGTGGTGGAGCGCGATGAAGAGGGTAAGTCAGTGCAAAGGCCTATATATTATTTGAGTGAGGTATTATCATCCTCGAAACAAAACTATCCCCATTAACAGAAGGTGGCATATGGTGTGTACATGGCAGCTAAGAGCTAAAGCACTATTTTGAGGAGCACCCCATCAAAGTAATATGTGAAGCTCCCATATCCAAGATAATGAGTAACAAGGATGCGAGTGGTAGGATTTCAAAATGGGCAATTGAGCTAGCCCCTTATGCACCACAGTATGACAGAAGAGAAGCAATCAAGTCTCAGGTTGTGGCCGACTTTTTTGTGGACTGGGCCGAGGTGCAATATGAACCACCATTACCAGATCTGAATTATTGGAGGATGCACTTTGACGGATAAAAAAAAACCGGGTTAGGCGCCGGAGTAGTACTTACCTCGCCAAAGAATGACCAGCTGAAGTAAGTGCTGCATATCGACTTCGTAGCGTCAAAAAATGTCGCCGAATATGAGGCACTTGTACATGGGCTCAAAGTGGCAAAAGGAAGTGGGATACGTCGGATTCAATGCTTTGGCGACTCGGATTTGGTAGTTCAGCAAGTTTCAGGGCTGTGGGACGCTCTTGATCCAAACATGGCATTATACAGATTCCATGTGCAGAAGATATCTGGTTACTTTGAGGGATGCGAATTTCACCATGTACGTCCGGTGGAAAATGAAGCTACTGACGTATTGTCGAAGCTCAGGTCAACCCGGAAAGCAATTCCGCCAGGTGTGGCACTAGATCACCTCAGAAAACCCTCTATCAGGCCACCCCCAGAGTCCGAGTCAATTTATATCCTGGCAAATCCTGAATCGGAGGCTGTGCCCATGGACATTGACATGGGAAGTGTTTCGCGAAACCCGGGGACTGTCTCGGCAAACCCGGGGACTGCTTCGCAGGACCCGGGGACTGTGTAGCGTGATCCGGTTGAAGTTATGCCGGTGGATCAGATGGAAATTGATGAGGATGTGTTCCCAGTGGGAGATGTACCAGCTTGGGCACTGCCCATATTTCAATTCCTAAAAGATGGAACCTTGCCCACTGAGGAGGTGCTTTCCAGGCAAACTCAGTGGAGAGCAAAAGCATACACGATCATCAACTCCGAGCTATACAAAAGGAGTGTGACTAATGTCCTCCAGCGATGTGTTGACCCGGAGGAAGGACTTGACATCCTCCGGGATATACATCAAGGGGAATGTGGGCATCATGCCTTGTCCAGAGCCTTGGTAGCAAAAGCTTTCCATCATGGGTTTTACTAGCCAAGTGCCTTGGAACAAGTAGAAGATCTGGTAAGAAAGTGCAATGGTTCTCAAAGATATGCTACCAAGAAACATATGCCAATGTCGGAACTTAAGACCATACCGATTACATGGCCATTTGCCGTATGGTGTTTGGATATGGTTGGCCCGTTTAAATCAGGGAGAGGGAACATGACCCACATATTGGTCATGGTTGACAAATTTACGAAATGGATTGAGGTGAAGCCAATAATAAAATCTGATGGAGCTACCCCCATGACATTCCTCAAGGATATCATCTTGAGATACGGTTATCCTCACAGTATCATAACAGATAATGGCACAAATTTTGCTGAAGGAGCATTTGCACGTTTCTGCCGAGATAAGAAGATCCGGCTGGACGTTGCTTCGGTATCTCACCCCGCATCGAACGGACAAGTGGAAAGATCCAACGGATTGGTATTATCTAGGATAAAACCCTGACTCATTGAGTCGCTTCAAAGATCAGCGGGGTGCTGGATAGAAGAACTACCAGCGGTGCTGTGGAGTTTAAGAACAACTCTGAATCGATCAACAGGTTATACGCCATTCTTTCTGGTATATGGGGCAGAAGCTGTATTACCAGCTGACATAGAGCATGACTCGCCTAGGCTCACCCAATACACAGAAGCCGAAGTGCAAGAATCCCGGTAAAATGATGTTGATCTGCTGGAAGAAGCGAGAGAATTGGCATTGTCCAGATCTGCCATATATCAGCAAAATCTCCGACTCTATCATAGCCGGAAAGTAAACCCCTGAATTTTCCGGGAAGGTGATCTGGTACTCCGGTTGGTACAACGTACTGCTGGCATGCATAAGGTATTCCCCCCCCATGGGAAGGGCCATTCATTGTGAGCAAAGCATTGCACAATGACTCATATTATCTTATCGATGCAAAACCACAGGAGAAGAACAAGGCGGATAGGTCCGGCGAGGAATCTAAGCGTCCATGGAATGTAGCTCTACTTCGTCCTTTGTACACTTAGCAAAGAAGTGTATGTATCTGAGTCTCTCATATGTCGGTATGTATGCCGGCAATGAGCTCATCAATGAAATGTTGGCACCTCGAGTAGTAACTCGAGGACTGCCTTAATAATATTTGTTGTCTTCTGTATTTATTATTTATATGTCGGCTGGCATAAGTTGCTTCTACCTAAGCCGGATCAGTAGTGTGTGAGCACCAAAAACCTAACTCTTCGACTTGCTGCTGTCCAACAAGATTTGGCTTCATGGCAAGCAAGAGAACAGGTTTGGAATTGCGTAGCACATGAAAAATGACTAAGGAAAGGAACTTAATCGAGCCGACGTTTGTTTTTAGGACTAACCTTAGGCTTATTTTATGTTTACTATGCTGAATTATTTTGAGCTAATCCTAAAGTTTTCGAGTATTGTTAAGACAATTTTTGAAGCTCGGAATCGTAAGTCATAAAACCGAACCAAGGTAGACACGAACCGAGCCAAGAAATTGGAAGAACAAGAAAATGAAACTCGGGAACTACGCCCAAGTTAATCCGGCACAAAAACTTAGTAGCAAAATATAACTTACGTGCTTAATACAATTGCACCTGGCATACCGGGGATCTGATAAACTTTAAAGTGTTTTCGCTCAAGGAGCAGCAGGGGGAGGTGATTCAGCGCCAGCAGGTGCAGCTCCAGCCTCGGCTTCAACATCATCTTTGCCTTCCTTGACGTCCGAGGCTTCGTCCTCTTCATCATTGCTCGAATCATCTTCGGCATTTTCATCGTCGGCGACACCAAGGAAGCTTGGTCCCTCATTCCATTGATGGATGGGGGCATACTGAATGAGGTTATGGGCACAAGCCTTGCATCCAACTATCCAATCCGGATCATTGGACCACCGTGACCCGGTGCGCATCCGCTCAAGAAGATTGAGATTGATTTTCTCATACCACGTAAGCACGTAGTGGATAATGGTTTCAGCTCCGGCGCGACCGGCAGACTCCCTCCAAAGATCAAGTTGGCTTTCGCACTCCATTAACTTGGCAGCGAGAGCTGTGGCCCCCTCCGGAGTGTCTTCATTAGGCCAAAAGGCATTGAAGATCCGGATTGCCACATCAAGAATGTCCTTGCCATAATTCTTCACAATTTCGACACGAGACGACAAGTTGACCAACAAGTCCTCCATGTCATAGGAAATCTCTGCAGCGCTAGGGACAATTGGAGTACCCCTCTTCTAGCGAAACTTGGCAACATCAGTAGTTGCAATGGCATTGCCCTCTGGAAATTTGTCTGAAAACAAGACAGGTGAAATAAGTGAGGAAGGTTGACCCGGAGAAATTCATGACAGCTGAAGGAAAAGAACTTACGAGAGATGTCGCTATGGATCCGGGTCAGCTCCTTTGTGCACTTGTCACGCCTCACCCGGAGTTGCGCAAGCTCAGCATTCGCCGACTCAAGCTTAACGTCGGCCTCCTTAAGCAGTTCTTGATCCTTGGCGATCTGTAGGTTGAGGCGCTCTCGTTCCTTAGTAAAGTCTTGGCCTGCTTTCTCCAGTTCGGAACATTGCTGCGCCTCGAGCTTCTTCATGTCTGCCTTAAGCTTGGCAATTTCTTTGTCTTTGGTCCGGAGGAGGGCAAGCTCATCATCCTTCTTCTTGAGTTCGGCTTGGTGCTGCCCTGCTTGTTCGAGAAAATGCAGCATCATGTCAGGCACGGGCACACTATCTTCAAGAGAGGCTGAAACAGTTTGTTGACCCGGCAAAGCCGAGGTATGAATATTTTCCGAACCAAAAAGAAAAGGAGATAGAGCGCGAAGGAAGATTAAGCAAGAATGACTTACCCTTTATCTGCTCCAAGTTCTTCCTCATGATGGTGTTCTCGGCCTCCACCCCAGCTGCGAAATCCGAATGATGGATTAGTTCGGCAGAAAAAGATGAAGAGAAATGGAAAAATGCCAAGGAGAAAACTTACCCCTTATCTCGTGTTCGGCGAGAATGCGCACTATGTTTTGCACGTAGCATCTTGTGACTATCTAGAGACACTAAAACTCAGCGCTCCGATGATTGGTGGTCACTTGAAAAAAGTACAAAAAGATAGCTTAGTTATGTGCATATTCGAAGTGTATAAAATCCGGGCCAAGTGGAACTTAACCCGGCTCTAGGTGTGTGCATATTCGAAGTGTACAAAATCCGGGCCAAGTGGAACTTAACCCGGCTCTAGGTGTGTGCATATTCGAAGTGTACAAAATCCGGGCCAAGTGGAACTTAACCCGGCTCTAGGTGTGTGCATATTCGAAGTGTACAAAATCTGGGCCAAGTGGAACTAAACCCTGCTCTAGGTGTGTGCATATTCAGAGTGTACAAAATCCGGGCCAAGTGGAACTTAACCCGGCTCTAGGTGTGTGCATATTCGAAGTGTACAAAATCCGAGCCAAGTCGAACTTAACCCGGCTCTAGGTGTGTGCACATTCGAAGTTTACAAAATCCGGGCCAAGTGGAACTTAACCCGGCTCTAGGTGTGTGCATATTCGAAATGTACATAATCCGGGCTAAGTGGAACTTAACCCGGCTCTAGGTGTGTGCATATTCGAAGTTATTAAGGAGCTACGTTAGTTCTCTAAGGAGCATCCGGCCGAGTAACAAGTTACTCCCCCGGAGGCTCAGGGACTAATGACTATATCACTAATATCTACTACATGCTAAGGAAAAGGCGAAGTAACGTACCTCCATCATCCGACCTGCAAGGTTAATTGCCTTGGCAGCAGTATTCATTTGGGCAACAAACTCGGTGGGCCCGAGTTTCTCCAGGAGATCATCATTGTGGACGAACTCTGCCTTGTTCCAGTTGTTTACAACTTGATTAAGGTCGGAGGATAACATTCAACGCTGAGCATGTGGGGAGCAACCAGACCCTTGGCATGGGCTTCCCTCCGTTCAACCTGGGCAATAGCAGGGCTGGTGTGCAAAACGAGTTGCGCATCAGCAGACCCAGTAGAGGTATCCGTTGTCGGTGGGGTCTTCTTCGAAAGCATGGACGCAAGTGTACGCTGTCCAGCCTCGATTGACGTTGCCTTGGCAGTGTCAGGAGCCTTTTTGCCCTTGGGCTGCTACTGAGAAGTTGAAGTTGCCTCAGCGGATTTGCCCTTGGGAGCTACCTTAGTGCTAGCCTTGGTGCTGCTGGTGCCTTCGCACCGAGGCTTGGAACACTCGGACGAGGCAGAGGGGCTTGGTGCTGCTGCTGGTGCTTGTGTTGTTGCTGCTGGTGCTGCAACAGATGTTGGTGCTGGTGTTGGTTTTGGCGGAGGCGTGATAGATACCTCGGTGGTGGCTGGGGCAACCGCTGCCTCGGTAGAGCTGCTTCCCCCGGTTCCGAGGTTACCCTCCTCTTGACGAGGTGGGCTAGAACCCGGAGCAGCCGCTGAGCCCTCCTGAATGGGGCTCAATGGGCGTGAATCGTTGCCACGAGGGGGAGAAGGGCTATGTCGGAGCGGTGAGGCAATGCCGGATCCACTCTGAGGAACCTCCACCATGGCCCTGCCAAATTAGATCATGAATGATGAGAAACTATAACAAAGAAAGAACAAATGAATAGCAAAGGGAGAAGTGGCTTACTCATCCGAGGTGAAAGGCTCCTTCGGCTTCCGAGCCCTCCGGTTTATGGATTTGGTTGTAGGCTTGGTGGAAGCTTTGTCCACGGACTTCTTTCGCCTTTTAGCTGGCTTAGAAGGTCTGGAGGAAGAAGAAGATACGGCCCCCCTCTTTTCCGGTGCGACCGGGACAGGCTCACCCGTGGAAAGGGGAGGATCTTCGTGGATCTGCCCACCGGGGTTAGCTGATGCCAGAAAAGGGTAAGAAAGGGGGACAGCATCAAATTCCTCCATCACCTCAACGTCTGAATCATCTTCATCGTCAGGCCAATCTCTAATGGAAGAGAGTGTACCGGTGTGTCACTTGGTCGCATCAGCCATCGGCAGGAACATCTCCTGATCCGGCTCCTCGTCCGAGGCATCTCGATTAGGTGCCCATTTGAGAGAAGGCTCGGTGCCATCCTCAATAGTTTGCTGAAGAAACATCTAAGGGAAAGGGAAGGCAAAGGGATTAAACCCTATAACAAAGTCCGACATACAATTTAACTCGGACAGAGTTTGGGGCACGAGACTTATTGCGGGAGGAATCCTATCTCGGCAGAAGTGTTCAATCCCCCACACCCACTCAGCGGAGAAGTTCTTGCTGGTGGTAAAGAGGGCCATGACCCGGCGGTAGATCTCGGTGTTGCTCAACTCGAATGAGGAGGTCCGGTTGGGGTCACGGCCCCAGCTCTTATGGCAGAGTTTGTGCGTGCGTTTCTGGAGGGGGAGATCCGGTTGCGGATGAAGGTGATCATTGCGTCCTCATTGCGCAATCCCTGATCCTTCAGCTCTTGGAACTGTTTATTGACTTGGTTCGCCAGGACAATGGGCTTCTTGGGGACCTTGTCCCACAGATCCGGATTAGGAGGACCGAGCCCTTGCAAGAGTCAAGCCCCGTGACTCGGGGGAAAATGGACTGTTTCCAAGGAGAGATGGAAGTTGCACCGAACTGTGTGAGCTGCTTGTCCTCTGGGTCAAGCTCTCTATTCGGAATTACATTCCGGCGGAGACCGAAGAACCGGATCCAGAGCTCCTTAGTGGGCCATAATCCGGTGTAACAGTCAATGGTGAAAGCAAAAGCAGAGAGGGAAGTGATGGCGTTAGCCGAAAGATGGTGCGGCTGAAGCTCATACGTGTTGAGCCAGTCGTGGAAGAAGTCACAGACAGGGAGCCCAAACTCGTGCTGGAAGTGGGAAAGGACTATCACATAATCACCCAGATGGGGTGAGGCGCAACCTCCGCGGCAGCGAAGCGTGCGATGACGCCCTCCGGCATACGCCGGGTACGGTACAACTAGTCAAGATTGTCCTGGCAAACCCAGGACCCAGCCCAGGCGCCGCGGTCGGCGTTCCCCACGTCCTCCTCCATTTCCTGCTCCGCGACGGCGAGCTCTTCCTCTGTCATCTCTAAGTCACTCTCCTCACTGGCCCTAACGGCGGTGGGGGCAGTGGCCTAGATTGGAGCGGACCCGGGGCAGAGGAGATTTGTGGGAGGGGCGGCGACGCAGGTGCGCGAGGAAACGGTGTGGCGGTGGCGCTGTCGTGGGAAAGAAGAAGAAGAAGAGGCAGAGGGGCGCGAGATTGGGGAAAAGACCCAAGGGGCGTGCCCCTCCTCTATTTAACCACACCCTAGAAGGGTAGTGGGATCGCGCTGTGTGGACCGGCCACACGGTGTGGCCATGTATGACCCGGATCGACCAATTAGCGACGAGCCACAGGAAGGGCCACAGGGCGCAGCGGATCCCACGACGCGACGTTATGATACAGTTAACGAGGAGGCAGGCACGATGTGACGTGTGCTACAGTAAAATCTGACAATAACTGCGGCGGTTACTATCGCAAGCCCTTAAAATGAGGCAAAGTAATGATTAGCCTCCACGTGGGGAGGCATACAAGAGAAGGAAGAATGACCCAGATGGGTATGAGGTGACCCGGCCAGCGAGTGAAAACTCGGAATGTTCCAAGGGAAAGTAAACCTATCAAATCCGGACTATGAGGTAACTCGGAAAAGAAGCAAAAGGCTCGGTAAAATTGAACCTATTGTGGCCTTAGCGGCTAAGGAAGCTAAGACCACACCAGCTTCGGGGACTAATGTTGGGGGGATACACCCGGGTAGGGTCACGCCGGGGTATAAAGGTCGAATTAGCCGAGGTATGGCAAGGTCAAAACAGGTGCTGGCCTAGTCACCTCAAGGCAGGCCGAATCACGGAGTAACCCAGACCAGGGGATGTCCACCTAATTGGGTCTCAGCCGACTTATGTTGTATGTTGGTAAGATGTATCTAACTTGAGTGCAGGTACAGAGGTGGCCGGATCAACTAGGTACGATCCGGGTTATATCAAGCTTGTAGGAGAAGGAAGGTATCTCGCTGGTCAAAGGGTGACCCCTGTACGCAGAGCGTGAGCGAAGCAGGCAGAGGCCAGGACCACCGAGGCGTGGCCGATAAAGGTGACGATGCCTATGTCGGATGATGCAGGCTGCATGGATGACGCTAGGCAAAAGTGACCCGATTGGTTTACTATATTGGGAGGAGGCATATTCCCTGGAATATGCCGCCACATATGCCCTAATTGGAGACCTAGCTACCCATATAAGGAGGGTTATGGCCTCTGTAGAAAGGGTTGATGTCGAGAGGGTTGTGTTTTACTAGTTTTTTCTTGAGGACCAGCTAGTGGTGAGAGTAAGAGAGTTTCTTCTTCCTCCTCTCCCCAATACAGCTCAAGGAGTACTTGTAAACTGTGGAAGTGAATCAAATACAAAGCAACTGTGTGTGGAATCATCACACTATCCCTCCCTGGATTCCCCTAGTGCATTTAGTCCCCACCTTTAGCCTATCCATGGCATCTGCCGTGACACCACCACGACACCAAGCGCCCCAATCGAACGGTATGTAACAATCGTCAAGCAAAACAACGGTGTTAGGGCGTGCCTTCTAGAAGACTCGGTCTAACTGGCTACCCATGCAATGACACTGGTGTATCCATGTGTGGTTTGTGAAAAGAACAGACATGCAATCACACTAGGTGGATCCATATGTGGTTTATGGAAGTAACAGACATGCAATGACTCTAGCTGTGATTCATGAAAAGAACAGACATGCAATGACACTGGTGGATCCATGTGTGGTTCATGGGAAGAACACACATCCAATGACACTGGTGGACTCTAGTTGTGGTTCATGAAAAGAACAGACATACAATGACACTGGTGGATCCATATGTGGTTGGTCAGGAGAACACACATGCAATGACACTGGGTGTGGTTTATGAAAAGAATAGAGATGCAATGACACTGGTGGATCCTTATGTGGTTTGTGAGAAGAACAGACATGCAATGACACTGGTGGATCCTTATGTGGTTCATGAAAAGAACTGACATGCAATGACACTGGGTGTGGTTCATGAAAAGAACAGACATGCAATGACACTAGTGGATCCTTATGTGGTTTATTTATAGGAACAGACATGCAATGACACCGGTGGATCCACATGTGGTTCATCAGTAGAACACACATCAAATGACACTGGTAGATCATTATGTGGTTCATGAGAAGAACACACATCCAATGCCACTGGTAGATCCTTGTGTGGTCCGTGAAAAGAACAGACATGCAATGACACAGGTGGATCCTTATGTGGTTTGTTTAGAAGAACACACATGCAATGACACTGGGTGTGGTTCATGAAAAGATCAGACATGCAATGACACTGGTGGATCCTTATGTGGTTTGTTTACAGGAACAAACATGCAATGTCACTAGTGGATCCATGGGTGGTTCATGAGAAGAACACACATCCAATGACACTGGTGGATCCTTATGTGGTTTGTTTAGAGGAACAGACATGCAATGACACCGGTGGATCCTTATGTGGTCTGTCTAGAGGAACACACATGCAATGACACCGGGTGTAGTTCATGAAAAGAACAGACATGTCATGACTTATGCATTTTTTAGAAGAACACACATGCACTGACACTACGTGTGGTTCATGAAAAGAACAGACAGGCAATGCCACGGGTGGATCCTTATGTGGTTTGTTTAGAAGAACACACATGCAATGACACTGGGTGTGGTTCATGAAAAGAACAGACACGCAATGACAATGGTGGATACTTATGTGGTTTGTTTAGAGGAACAGACATTCAATGACACCGGTGGATCCACGTGTGGTTCATGAGAAGAACACACATCCAATGACACTGGTAGATCCTTATATGGTTCATGCAAAGAACTGACATGCAGTGACACCGGGTGTGGTTCTTGAAAAGAACAGACATGCACTGACACTAGGTGTGGTTCATGAAAAGAACAGACATGCAATGACTCTAGATGTGGTTCACGAAAAGAACACACATGCAATGACACTAGGTGTGGTTCATGAAAAGAACAGACATGCAATGACACTGGTGGATCCATATGTGTGGTTCATGAAAAGTACAGACATGCAATGACACCGGTGGATCCACATGTGGTTCATGCGAAGAAAACACATCCAATGACAGTGGTGGATCCTTATGTGGTTCATGAAAAGAACTTACATGCAGTGACACCGGGTGTGGTTCATGAAAAGAACAGACATGCAATGACACTAGGTGTGGTTCATGAAAAGAACAGGCATGCAATGACTCTAGCTATGGTTCATGAAAAGAACACACATGCAATGACACTGGGAGTGGTTCATGAAAAGAATAGATATGCAATGACACTGGTGGATCCATATGTGGTTCATGAAAAGAACAGACATGCAATGACACTAGTGTATCCTTATGTGGTTTGTTTAGAAGAACACACATGCAATGATACTGGGTGTGGTTCATGAAAAGAACAGAGATGCAATGACACTAGTGGATCCTTATGTGGTTTGTTTAGAGGAACAGAGATGCAATAACACCAAGAACACACATCCAATGACACTGGTAGATCCTTATGTGGTTCATGAAAAGAACTAACATGCAGTGACACTAGGTGTGGTTCATGAAAAGAACAGACATGCACTGACACTAGGTGTGGTTCATGAAAAGAATAGACTGGCAATGACACTAGTGGATCCTTATGTGGTTTGTTTAGAAGAACACACATGCAATGACACTGGGTGTGGTTCATGAAAAGAACAGACATGCAATGACACTGGTGGATCCTTATGTGGTTTGTTTACAGGAACAAACATGCAATGACACCGGTGGATCCATGTGTGGTTCATGAGAAGAACACACATCCAACGACACTGGTGGATCTTATGTGGTTTGTTTAGAGGAACAGACATGCAATGACACCAGTGGATCCTTATGTGGTCTGTCTAGAGGAACACACATGCAATGACACCGGGTGTGGTTCATGAAAAGAACAGACATGGAATGACTTATGTGGTTTGTTTAGAAGAACACACATGCAATGACACTGAGTGTGGTTTATGAAAAGAAAAGACACGCAATGACACTCGTGGATCCTTATGTGGTTTCTTTAGAAGAACACACATGCAATGACGCTGTGTGTGGTCCATGAAAAGAACAAACACGCAATGACACTGGTGGATCCTTATGTGGTTTATTTAGAGGAACAGACATGCAATGACACCGGTGGATCCACGTGTGGTTCATTAGAAGAACACACATGCAATGACACTGGTAGATCCTTATGTGGTTCATGAAATGAACTGACATGCAGTGACACTGTGTGTGGTTCATGAAAAGAACAGACATGCACTGACACTGGGTGTGGTTCATGAAAAGAACAGACATGCAATGACACTGGTGGATCCTTATGTGGTTCATGAAAAGAA
>CAJUXJ010000345.1:64467-88101 GCA_910589775.1 Avena eriantha
ACAGACATGCAATGACACTGGTGGATCCTTATGTGGTTGTTTAGAGGAACATACATGCAATGACACCGGTGGATCCTTATGTGGTCTGTCTAGAGGAACACACATGCAATGACACCAGGTGTGGTCATGAAAAGAACAGACATGCAATGACTTATGTGGTTTGTTTAGAAGAACATACATGCAATAACACTGGGTGTGGTTCATGAAAAGAACAGACATGCAATGACACTGGTGGATCCTTATGTGGTTTGTTTAGAAGAACACACATGCAATGACACTGTGTGTGGTTCATGAAAAGAACAGACATGCAAAGACACTGGTGGATCCTTATGTGGTTTGTTTAGAGGAACAAACATGCAATGACACTAGTGGATCCATGTGTGGTTCATGAGAAGAACACACATCCAATGACACTGGTGGATCCTTATGTGGTTTGTTTAGAGGAATAGACCTGCAATGAAACCGGTGGATCCTTATGTGGTCTGTCTAGAGGAACACACATGCAATGACACCAGGTGTGGTTCATGAAAAGAACAGACATGCAATGACTTATGTGGTTTGTTTAGAAGAACATAAATGCAATGACACTGGGTGTGGTTCATGAAAAGAACAGACATGCAATGACACTGGTGGATGCTTATGTGGTTTGTTCAGAAGAACACACAGGCAATGACACTATGTCTGGTTCATGAAAAGAATAGACATGCAATGACACCGGTGGATCCACGTGTGGTTCATGAGAAGAACCCACATCCAATGACACTAGTAGATACTTATGTGGTTCATGAGAAGAACACACATGCAATGACACTGGTAGATCCTTGTGTGGTTCATGAAAAGAACTGACATGAAGTGACACGTGGTGTGGTTCATGAAAAGAACAGACATGCACTGACACTAGGTGTGGTTCATGAAAAGAACAGACATGCAATGACACTGGTGGATCTTTATGTGGTTCATGAAAAGAACAAACAGGCAATGACACTGGTGGATCCTTATGTGGTTTGTTTAGAAGAACACACATTTAATGACACTAGGTGTGGTTCATGAAAAGAACAGACATACAATGACACTGGTGGATCCTTATGTGGTTTGTTTAGAGGAATAGACATGCAATGACACCGGTGGATCCACGTGTGGTTCATCAGAAGAACACACATCCAATGACACTGGTAGATACTTATGTGGTGCATGAGAAGAACACACATGCAATGACACTGGTAGATCCTTGTGTGTTTCATGAAAAGAACTGACATGCAGTGAAACTTGGTGTGGTTCATGAAAAGAACATAGATGCACTGACACTGGGTGTGGTTCATGAAAAGAACAGACATGCAATGTCACTGGTGGATCCTTATGTGGTTCATTAAAAGAACAGACATGCAATCACACTGGTGGATCTTTATGTGGTTTGTTTAGAAGAACACACATGCAATGACACTTGGTGTGGTTCATGAAAATAATAGACATGCAATGACACTGGTGGATCCTTATGTGGTTTGTTTAGAGGAACAGACATGTAATGACACCGGTGGATCCACGTGTGGTTCATGAGAAGAATACACATCCAATGCCACTGGTAGATCCTTATGTGGTTCATGAGAAGAACACACATGCAATGACACTGGTAGATCCTTGTGTGGTTCATGAAAATAGCTGACATGTAGTGAAACTAGGTGTGGTTCATGAAAAGAACAGACATGCACTGATACTAGGTGTGGTTCATGAAAAGAATAGACATGCAATGACACTGGTGGATCTTTATGTGGTTCATGCAAACAACAGACAGGCAATGACACTGGTGGATCGTTATGTGGTTTGTTTAGAAGAACACACATTTAATGACACTGGTGTGGTGCATGAAAAGAACAGACATCCAATGAATCTGGTGGCTCCTTACGTGGTTTGTTTAGAGGAATAGAAATGCCATGACACCGGTGGATCCACGTGTGGTTCATGAGAAGAACACACATCCAATGACACTGGTAGATCATTATGTGGTTCATGAGAAGAACACACCTCCAATGACATAGGTAGATCCTTGTGTGGTTCATGAAACGAACAGAGATGCAATGACACTGGTGGATCCTTATGTGGTTTGTTTAGAAGAACACACATGCAATGACACTGGGTGTGCTTCATGAAAAGAAGAGATATGCAATGACACTGGTGGATCCTTATGTGGTTTGTTTATAGGAACAAACATGCAATGACACCGGTGGATCCATGTGTGGTTCATGAGAAGAAAACACATCCAATGACACTGGTGGATCCTTATGTGGTTTGTTTAGAGGAACAGACATGCAATGACACCGGTGGATCCTTATGTGGTCTGTCTAGAGGAACACTGTAACACCCCATCCACTCCTGGGCCTGGGGGTGTCACTCCCAGCAGCTTAATAGGATATATAGACTGGCCCCACAGACCAACACTAGTCTTTTCTGTGCAATTTGTCCTCACTCGTGCGCACCCGGTTACCCACTTCCCGGTCGGTCACCCATCCTAGAATTGCTCTAGGCCAAGGACGCTTAACCTTAGAGTTCTTTTCGAATGAGCTTCCGGAAAAGAAGTTGCAACTTGTTGGTATGAGTACTCTATCAATCGTATTAAGGCCGTGTGCCTGGTATCACAAACACACATGCAATGACACCGGGTGTGGTTCATGAAAATAAGAGACATGCAATGACTTATGTGGTTTGTTTAGAAGAACATACATGCAATGACACTGGGTGTGGTTCATGAAAAGAACAGCCATGCAATGACACTGGTGGATCCTTATGTTGTTTGTTCAGAAGAACACACATGCAATGACACTGGATGTGGTTCATGAAAAGAACAGACATGCAATGACACTGGTGGATCCTTATGTGGTTTGTTTAGAGGAACAGACATGCAATGACACCAGTTGATCCTTATGTGGTCTGTCTAGAGGAACACACATGCAATGACACCAGGTGTGGTCATGAAAAGAACAGACATGCAATGACTTATGTGGTTTGTTTAGAAGAACATACATGCAATAACACTGGGTGTGGTTCATGAAAAGAACAGACATGCAATGACACTGGTGGATCCTTATGTGGTTTGTTTAGAAGAACACACATGCAATGACACTAGATGTGGTTCACGAAAAGAATAGACATGCAATGACACAGGTGGATCCTTATGTGGTTTGTTTAGAGGAGCAGACATCCAATGACACCGGTGGATCCACATGTGGTTCATGAGAAGAACACACATCCAATGACACTGGTAGATCCTTATGTGGTTCCTGAGAAGAACACACATGCAATGACACTGGTAGATCCTTGTGTGGTTCATGAAAAGAACTGACATGTAGTGACACTGGGTGTGGTTCATGAAAAGAACAGACATGCACTGACACTGGGTGTGGTTCATGAAAAGAACAGACATGCAATGACACTGGTGGATCCTTATGTGGTTTGTTCAGAAGAACATACATGCAATGACACTGGGTGTGGTTCATGAAAAGAACAGACATCCAATGACACTGGTGGATCCTTATGTGGTTTGTTTAGAGGAATAGACATGCAATGACACCGGTGGATCCACGTGTGGTTCATGAGAAGAACACACATCCAATGACACTGGTAGATAGTTATGTGGTTCATGAGAAGAACACACATGCAATGACACTGGTAGTTCCTTGGGTGGTTCATGAAAAGAACTGACAT
Source organism: Avena eriantha (assembly GCA_910589775.1). Lineage (NCBI taxonomy): Eukaryota > Viridiplantae > Streptophyta > Magnoliopsida > Poales > Poaceae > Avena > Avena eriantha. The sequence goes on from CAJUXJ010000345.1 coordinate 68,164, forward strand.
GCAGTGACACTTGGTGTGGTTCATGAAAAGAACAGACATGCACTAACACTGGGCGTGGTTCATGAAAAGAACAGACATGCAATGTCACTGGTGGATCCTTATGTGGTTCATTAAAAGAACAGACATGCAATCACACTGGTGGATCCTTATGTGGTTTGTTTAGAAGAACACACATGCAATGACATTGGGTGTGGTTCATGAAAAGAACAGACATGCAATGACACTGGTGGATCTTTATGTGGTTTGTTTAGAGGAACAGACATGTAATGACACCGGTGGATCCACGTGTGGTTCATGAGAAGAATACACATCCAATGACACTGGTAGATCCTTATGTGGTTCATGAGAAGAACACACATGCAATGACACTGGTAGATCCTTGTGTGGTTCATGAAAATAGCTGACATGTAGTGAAACTAGGTGTGGTTCATGAAAAGAACAGACATGCACTGACACTAGGTGTGGTTCATGAAAAGAATAGACATGCAATGACACTGGTGGATCTTTATGTGGTTCATGCAAACAACAGACAGGCAATGACACTGGTGGATCGTTATGTGGTTTGTTTAGAAGAACACACATTTAATGACACTGGTGTGGTGCATGAAAAGCACAGACATGCAATGACACTGGTGGATCCTTATGTGGTTTGTTTAGAGGAATAGAAATGCAATGACACCAGTGCATCCACGTGTGGTTCATGAGAAGAACACACGTCCAATGACACTGGTAGATCCTTATGTGGTTCATGAGAAGAACACACCTCCAATGACACTGGTAGATCCTTGTGTGGTTCATGAAACGAACAGAGATGCAATGACACTGGTGGATCCTTATGTGGTTTGTTTAGAAGAACACACATGCAATGACACTGGGTGTGGTTCATGAAAAGAAGAGATATGCAATGACACTGGTGGATCCTTTTGTGGTTTGTTTATAGGAACAAACATGCATTGACACCGGTGGATCCATGTGTGGTTCATGAGAAGAAAACACATCCAATGACACTAGTGGATCCTTATGTGGTGTGTTTAGAGGAACAGACATGCAATGACACCGGTGGATCCTTATGTGGTCTTTCTAGAGGAACACTGTAACACCCCATCCACTCCTGGTCCTGGGGGGTGTCACTCCCAGTAGCTTAATAGGATATATAGACTGGCCCCACAGACCAACACTAGTCTTTTCTATGCACTTTGTCCTCACTCGTGCGCACCCGGTTACCCACTTCCCGGTCGGTCACCCATCCTAGAATTGCTCTAGGCCAAGCATGCTTAACCTTAGAGTTCTTTTTTGAATGAGCTTCCGGAAAAGAAGTTGCAACTTGTTGGTATGAGTACTGTATCAATCCTATTAAGGCCGTGTGCCTGGTATCACAAACATACATCCAATGACACCGGGTGTGGTTCATGAAAAGAACAGACTTGCAATGAATTATGTGGTTTGTTTAGAAGAACATACATGCAATGACACTGGGTGTGGTTCATGAAAAGAACAGCCATGCAATGACACTGGTGGATCCTTTATGTTGTTTGTTCAGAAGAACACACATGCAATGACACTGGATGTGGTTCATGAAAAGAACAGACATGCAATGACGCTGGTGGATCCTTATGTGGTTTGTTTAGAGGAACAAACATGCAATGACACCGGTGGATCCTTATGTGGTCTGTCTAGAGGAACACACATGCAATGACACCAGGTGTGGTCATGAAAAGAACAGACATGCAATGACTTATGTGGTTTGTTTAGAAGAACATACATGCAATAACACTGGGTGTGGTTCATGAAAAGAACAGACATGCAATGACACTGGTGGATCCTTATGTGGTTTGTTCAGAAGAACACACATGCAATGACACCGGGTGTGGTTCATAAAAAGAACAGACATGCAATGACACTGGATGTGGTTCATGAAAAGAACAGACATGCAATGACACTGGTGGATCCTTATGTGGTTTGTTTAGAGGAACAAACATGCAATGACACCGGTGGATCCTTATGTGGTCTGTCTAGTGGAACACACATGCAATGACACCAGGTGTGGTCATGAAAAGAACAGACATGCAATGACTTATGTGGTTTGTTTAGAAGAACATACATGCAATAACACTGGGTGTGGTTCATGAAAAGAACAGACATGCAATGACACTGGTGGATCCTTATGTGGTTTGTTCAGAAGAACACAGATGCAATGACACCGGGTGTGGTTCATAAAAAGAACAGACATGCAATGACTTATGTGGTTTGTTTAGAAGAACATACATGCAATGACACTTGGTGTGGTTCATGAAAAGAACAGCCATGCAATGACACTAGTGGATCCTTATGTGGTTTGTTCAGAAGAACACACATGCAATGACACTGGATGTGGTTCATGAAAAGAACAGACATGCAATGACACTGGTGGATCCTTATGTGGTTTGTTTAGAGGAACATACATGCAATGACACCAGTGGATCCTTATGTGGTCTGTCTAGAGGAACACACATGCAATGACACCGGATGTGGTTCATGAAAAGAACAGACATGCAATGACTTATGTGGTTTGTTTAGAAGAACATACATGCAATGACACTGTGTGTGGTTCATAAAAAGAACAGACATGCAATGACACTAGTGGATCCTTATGTGGTTTGTTTAGAGGAGCAGACATGCAATGACCCCGGTGGATCCACATGTGGTTCATGAGAAGAACACACGTCCAATGACAATGGTAGATCCTTATGTGGTTCTTGAGAAGAACCCACATGCAATGACACTGGTAGATCCTTGTGTGGTTCATGAAAAGAACTGACATGCAGTGACACTGGGTGTGGTTCATGAAAAGAACAGACATGCACTGACACTGGGTGTGGTTCATGAAACGAACAGAGATGCAATGACACTGGTGGATCCTTATGTGGTTTGTTTAGAAGAACATACATGCAATGACACTGGGTGTGGTTCATGAAGAGAAGAGATATGCAATGACACTGGTGGATCCTTATGTGGTTTGTTTATAGGAACAAACATGCAATGACACCGGTGGATCCATGTGTGGTTCATGAGAAGAAAACACATCCAATGACATTGGTGGATCCTTATGTGGTTTGTTTAGAGGAACAGACATGCAATGACACCGGTGGATCCTTATGTGGTCTGTCTAGAGGAACACACATGCAATGACACCGGATGTGGTTCATGAAAAGAACAGACATGCAATGACTTATGTGGTTTGTTTAGAAGAACATACATGCAATGACACTGTGTGTGGTTCATAAAAAGAACAGACATGCAATGACACTGGTGGATCCTTATGTGGTTTGTTTAGAGGAGCAGACATGCAATGACCCCGGTGGATCCACATGTGGTTCATGAGAAGAACACACGTCCAATGACAATGGTAGATCCTTATGTGGTTCTTGAGAAGAACCCACATGCAATGACACTGGTAGATCCTTGTGTGGTTCATGAAAAGAACTGACATGCAGTGACACTGGGTGTGGTTCATGAAAAGAACAGACATGCACTGACACTGGGTGTGGTTCATGAAACCAACAGAGATGCAATGACACTGGTGGATCCTTATGTGGTTTGTTTAGAAGAACATACATGCAATGACACTGGGTGTGGTTCATGAAGAGAAGAGATATGCAATGACACTGGTGGATCCTTATGTGGTTTGTTTATAGGAACAAACATGCAATGACACCGGTGGATCCATGTGTGGTTCATGAGAAGAAAACACATCCAATGACATTGGTGGATCCTTATGTGGTTTGTTTAGAGGAACAGACATGCAATGACACCGGTGGATCTTTATGTGGTCTGTCTAGAGGAATACTATAACACCCCGTCCACTCCTGGGCCTAGGGGTGTCACTCCTAGCAGCTTAATAGGATATATAGGCTGGCCCCACAGACCAACACTAGTCTTTTATGTGCACTTTGTCCTCACTCGTGCGCACCCGGTTACCAACTTCCCGGTCGGTCACCCATCCTAAAATTGCTCTAGGCCAAGCATGCTTAACCTTAGAGTTCTTTTTCGAATGAGCTTCCGGAAAAGAAGTTGCAACATGTTGGTATGAGTATTCTATCAATCCTATTAGGGCCATGCACCTGGTATCACCAACACACATGCAATGACACCAGGTGTGGTTCATGAAAAGAACAGACATGCAATGACTTATGTGGTTTGTTTAGAAGAACATACATGCAATGACACTGGGTGTGGCTCATGAAAAGAACAGCCATGTAATGAGACTGGTGGATCCTTATGTGGTTTGTTCAGAAGAACACACATGCAATGACACTAGAGGTGGTTCATGAAAAGAACAGACATGCAATGACACTGGTGGATCCTTATGTGGTTTGTTTAGAGGAACATACATGCAATGACACCGGTGGATCCTTATGTGGTCTGTGTAGAGGAACACACATGCAATGACACCGGGTGTGGTTCATGAAAAGAACAGACATGCAATGACTTATGTGGTTTGTTTAGAAGAACATACATGCAATGATACTAGGTGTGGTTCATGAAAAGAATAGACATGCAATGACAGTGGTGGATCCTTATGTGGTTTGTGCAGAAGAACACACATGAAATGACACTGGATGTGGTTCATGAAAATAACAGACATGCAATGACACTGGTGGATCCTTATGTGGCTTGTTTAGAGGAACATACATGCAATGACACCGGTGGAACCACGTGTGGTTCATGAGAAGAACACACATCCAATGACACTGGTAGATCCTTATGTGGTTCCTGAGAAGAACACACATGCAATGACACTGGTAGATCCATTGCATGTCATTGAAATGTGTGTTCTTTTCACAATCCACCAATGGATCCACCAGTGTCATTGCATGTGTGTTCTTTTTACTAACAACAACTAGAGTAATTGCATGTGTGTTCTTTTTACTAACAACAACCAGAGTCATTGCATGTGTGTTCGTTTTACTAACAATAGCTGGAGTCATTGCATGTGTGTTCTTTTCACATACCACATATGGGTCAACCAGAGTCATTGCATGTGTGTTCTCTTTAGAGACCACACCTGGATCCACCAGTGTCATTGCATGTGTTTTATTTTTACTAACAATAACTGGAGTCATTGCATGTGTGTTCTTTTCACATACCACATATGGATCCACTAGTGTCATTGAAATGTGTGATCTCTTCAGAGACCACACATGGATCCACCAGTGTCATTGCATGTGTGTTCCTTTTACTAACAACAACCAGAGTCATTGATGTGTGTTCTTTTCACAATCCACCTATGGATCCACCAGAGTCATTCCATGTGTGTTCTTTTTACTAATAACATCCAGAGTCATTACATGTGTGTTCTCTTCAAAGACCACGCATGGATCCACGAGTGTCATTGCATGTGAGTTCGTTTTACTAACAATAGCTGGAGTCATTGCATGTGTGTTCTTTTCACATATCACATATGGGTCAACCAGAGTCATTGCATGTGTGTTCTCTTTAGAGACCACACCTGGATCCACCAGTGTCATTGCATGTGTTTTCTTTTTACTAACAACAACTGGAGTCATTGCATGTGTGTTCTTTTCACATACCACATATAGATCCACTAGTGTCATTGCATGTGTGTTCTTTTAAGAATCCACCTATGGATCCACCAGTGTCATTGCATGTGTGTTCTTTTTTCTAACAACAACCAGAGTCATTGATGTGTGTTCTTTTCACAATCCAGCTATGGATCCACCAGAGTCATTGCATGTGTGCTCTTTTTACTAATAACAACCAGAGTCATTGCATGTGTGTTCTCTTCAAAGACCACGCATGGATCCACGAGTGTCATTGCATGTGTGTTCGTTTTACTAACAACAGCTGGAGTCATTGCATGTGTGTTCTTTTCACATACCACATATGGGTCAACCAGAGTCATTGCATGTGTGTTCTCTTTAGAGACCACACATGGATCCACCAGTGTCATTGGATGTGTGTTCTTTTTACTAACAACAACTGGATTCATTGCATGTGTGTTCTTTTCAAATACCACATATGGATCCACCAGTGTCATTTTGCATGTGTGTTCTTCTCATTAACAATAGCTAGAGTCATTGCATTTGCGTTCTCTTCAGAGACCACACATGGATCCACCAGTGTCATTGCATGTGTGTTCTTTTTACTAACAACAACCAGAGTCTTTCATGTGTGTTCTTTTCACAATCCACCTATGGATCCACCAGAGTCATTGCATGTGTGTTCTTTTTACTAATAACAACCAGATTCATTGCATGTGTATTCTCTTCAAAGACCACGCATGGATCCACGAGTGTCATTGCATGTGTGTTCGTTTTACTAACAATAGCTGGAGTCATTGCATGTGTGTTCTTTTCACATACCACATATGGGTCAACCAGAGTCATTGCATGTGTGTTTTCTTTAGAGACCACACCTGGATCCACCAGTGTCATTGCATGTGTTTTCTTTTTACTAACAACAACTGGAGTAATTGCATGTGTGTTCTTTTCACATACCACATATGGATCCACTAGTGTCATTGCATGTGTGTTATTTTCACAATCCACCTATGGATCCACCAGTGGCTTTGCATGTGTGTTCTCTTTACTAACAACAACCAGAGTCATTGCATGTGTGTTCTTTTTACTAACAACAACCAGAGTCATTGCATGTGTGTTCTCTTCAGAGACACACATGGATCCATCAGTGTCATTGCATGTGTGTTCTTTTTACTAACAAAAACTGGAGTCATTGCATGTGTGTTCTTTTCAAATACCACATATGGATCCACCAGTGTCATTTTGCATGTGTGTTCTTCTCATTAACCATAGCTAGAGTCATTGCATTTGCGTTCTCTTCAGAGACCACACATGGATCCACCAGTGTCATTGCATGTGTGTTCTTTTTACTAACAACAACCAGAGTCATTGATGTGTGTTCTTTTCACAATCCACCTATGGATCCACCAGAGTCATTGCATGTGTGTTCTTTTTACTAATAACAACCAGAGTCATTGCATGTGTGTTCTCTTCAAAGACCACGCATGGATCCACGAGTGTCATTGCATGTGTGTTCGTTTTACTAACAATAGCTGGAGTCATTGCATGTGTGTTCTTTTCACATACCACATATGGGTCAACCAGAGTCATTGCATGTGTGTTCTCTTTAGAGACAACACCTGGATCCACCAGTGTCATTGCATGTGTTTTCTTTTTACTAACAACAACTGCAGTCATTGCATGTGTGTTCTTTTCACATACCACATATGGATCCACTAGTGTCATTGCATGTGTGTTCTTTTCACAATCCACCTATGGATCCACCAGTGTCATTGCATGTGTATTCTTTTTACTAACAACAACCAGAGTCATTGCATGTGTGTTCTTTTTACTAACAACAACCAGAGTCATTGGATGTGTGTTCTCTTCAGAGACCACACATGGATCCATCAGTCTCATTGCATGTGTGTTCTTTTTACTAACAAAAACTGGAGTCATTGCATGTGTGTTCGTTTCAGATACCACATATGGATCAACTAGAGTCATTTCATGTGTGTTCTCTTTAGAGACCACACATGGATCCACCAGTGTCATTGCACGTGTGTTCTTTTTACTACCAATAACTGGATTCATTGGATGTGTGTTTTTTTCAAATACCACATATGGATCCACCAGTATCATTGCATGTGTGTTCTTTTCACAATCCACCTATTGATCCACCAGTAGCATTGTATGTGTGTTCTTTTTACTAACAACAACTAGAGTCATTGCATGTGTGTTCTTTTCACATACCACATGTGGATCAACCAGTGTCATTGAAATGTGTGTTCTCTTCAGACACCACACATGGATCCACCAGTGTCATTGCATGTGTGTTCTTTTTACTAACTACAACTGGAGTCATTGCATGTGTGTTCTTTTCACATACCACATATGGATCCACCAGTGTTATTGCATGTGTGTTCTTTACACAATCCACCTATGGATCCACTAGTGTCATTGCATGTGTGCTCTTTTTACTAACAACAACTAGAGTCATTGCATGTTTGTTCTCTTTAGAGTCCACACATGGATCCACCAGTGTCATTGCATGTGTGTTCTTTCTACTAACAACAACTGGAGTCATTTCATAACTATTATTTTCACATACCACATATGGATCCACCAGTGTTATTGAAATGTGTGCTCTCTTCAGAGACCACACATGGATCCACCAGTGTCATTGGATGTGTGCTCTTTTTACTAACAACAACTGTAGTCATTGCATGTGTGTTCTTTTCACATACCACATATGGATCCACTAGTGTCATTGAAATGTGTGTTCTTCTCATCAACCATAGCTAGAGTCATTGCATTTGTGTTCTCTTTAGAGACCACACATGGATCCACCAGTGTCATTGCATGTGTGTTCTTTTTACTAACAACAACCAGAGTCATTGACGTGTGTTCTTTTCACAATCCACCTATGGATCCACCAGAGTCATTGCATGTGTGTTCTTTTTACTAATAACAACTAGAGTCATTGCATGTGTGTGCTCTTCAAAGACCACACATGGATCCACCAGTGTCATTGCATGTGTGTTCGTTTTTGTAACAACAGCTGGAGTCATTGCATGTGTGTTCTTTTCACATACCACATATGGATCCACCAGTGTCACTGAAATTTGTGATCTCTTCAGAGACCACACACAGATCCACTAGTGTCATTGCATGTGTGTTCTTTTTACTAACAACAACTGGAGTCATTCATGTGTGTTCTTTTCACAATCCACCTATGGATCCACCAGAGTCATTGCATGTGTGTTCTTTTTACTAATAACAACCAGAGTCATTGAATGTGTGTTCTCTTCAAAGACCACACATGGATCCACCAGTGTCGTTGCATGTGTGTTCGTTTTACTAACAACAACTGGAGTCATTGCATGTGTGTTCTTTTCACATACCACATATGGATCAACCAGAGTCATTTCATCTGTGTTCTCTTTAGATACCACACATGGATCCACAAGTGTCATTGCATGTGTGTTCTTTTTACTAACAACAACTGGATTCATTGCATGTGTGTTCTTTTCAAATACCACATATGGATCCACCAGTGTCACTGAAATGTGTGATCTCTTCAGAGACCACACACAGATCCACTAGTGTCATTGCATGTGTGTTCTTTTTACTAACAACAACCATAGTCATTGATGTGTGTTCTTTTCACAATCCACCTATGGATCCACCAGAGTCATTGCATGTGTGTTCTTTTTACTAATAACAACCAGAGTCATTGCATGTGTATTCTCTTCAAAGACCACGCATGGATCCACGAGTGTCATTGCATGTGTGTTCATTTTACTAACAATAGCTGGAGTCATTACATGTGTGTTCTTTTCACATACCACATATGGGTCAACCAGAGTCATTGCATGTGTGTTCTTTTTACTAACAACAACTGGATTCATTGCATGTGTGTTCTTTTCAAATACCACATATGGATCCACCAGTGTCATTTTGCATGTGTGTTCTTCTCATTAACCATAGCTAGAGTCATTGCATTTGCGTTCTCTTCAGAGACCACACATGGATCCACCAGTGTCATTGCATGTGTGTTCTTTTTACTAACAACAACCAGAGTCATTCATGTGTGTTCTTTTCACAATCCACCTATGGATCCACCAGAGTCATTGCATGTGTGTTCTTTTTACTAATAACAACCAGAGTCATTGCATGTGTGTTCTCTTCAAAGACCACACATGGATCCACCAGTGTCAATGCATGTGTGATCGTTTTACTAACAACAACTGGAGTCATTGCATGTGTGTTCTTTTCACATACCACATATGGATCAACCAGAGTCATTGCATGTGTGTTCTCTTTAGAGACCACACATGGATCCACAAGTGTCATTGCATGTGTGTTCTTTTTACTAACAACAACTGGATTCATTGCATGTGTGTTCTTTTCAAATACCACATATGGATCCACCAGTGTCATTTTGCATGTGTGTTCTTCTCATTAACCATAGCTAGAGTCATTGCATTTGCGTTCTCTTCAAAGACCACACATGGATCCACCAGTGTCATTGCATGTGTGTTCTTTTTACTAACAACAACCAGAGTCATTGATGTGTGTTCTTTTCACAATCCACCTATGGATCCACGAGAGTCATTGCATGTGTGTTCTTTTTACTAATAACAACCAGAGTCATTGCATGTGTGTTCTCTTAAGAGACCACGCATGGATCCACGAGTGTCATTGCATGTGTATTCGTTTTACTAACAACAGCTGGAGTCATTGCATGTGTGTTCTTTTCACATACCACATAAGGGTCAACCAGAGTCATTGCATGTGTGTTCTCTTTAGAGACCACACATGGATCCACCAGTGTCATTGCATGTGTGTTCTTTTTACTAACAATAACTAGATTCATTGCATGTGTGTTCTTTTCAAATACCACATATGGATCCACCAGTGTCATTTTGCATGTGTGTTCTTCTCATTAACCATAGCTAGAGTCATTGCATTTGCGTTCTCTTCAGAGACCACACATGGATCCACCAGTGTCATTGCATGTGTGTTCTTTTTACTAACAACAACCAGAGTCATTGATGTGTGTTCTTTTCACAATCCACCTATGGATCCACCAGAGTCATTGCATGTGTGTTCTTTTTACTAATAACAACCAGAGTCATTGCATGTGTGTTCTCTTCAAGGGCCACGCATGGATCCACGAGTGTCATTGCATGTGTGTTCGTTTTACTAACAATAGCTGGAGTCATTGCATGTGTGTTCTTTTCACATACCACATATGGGTCAACCAGAGTCATTGCATGTGTGTTCTCTCTAGAGACCACACCTGGATCCACCAGTGTCATTGCATGTGTTTTCTTTTTACTAGCAACAACTGGAGTCATTGCATGTGTGTTCTTTTCACATACCACATATGGATCCACTAGTGTCATTGCATGTGTGTTCTTTTCACAATCCACCTATGGATCCACCAGCGTCTTTGCATGTGTGTTCTTTTACTAACAACAACCAGAGTCATTGCATGTGTGTTCTTTTTACTACTAACAACCAGAGTCGTTGCATGTGTGTTCTCTTTAGAGACCACACATGGATCCATCACTGTCATTGCATGTGTGTTCTTTTTACTAACAAAAACTGGAGTCATTGCATGTGTGTTCTTTTCAAATACCACATATGGATCCACCAATGTCATTTTGCATGTGTGTTCTTCTCATTAACCATAGCTAGAGTCATTGCATTTCCGTTCTCTTCAGAGACCACACATGGATCCACCATTGTCATTGCATGTGTGTTCTTTTTACTAACAACAACCAGAGTCATTGATGTGTGTTCTTTTCACAATCCACCTATGGATCCACCAGAGTCATTGCATGTGTGTTCTTTTTACTAATAACAACCAGAGTCATTGCATGTGTGTTCTCTTCAAAGACCACGCATGGATCCACGAGTGTCATTGCATGTGTGTTCGTTTTACTAACAATAGCTGGAGTCATTGCATGTGTGTTCTTTTCACATACCACATATGGGTCAACCAGAGTCATTGCATGTGTGTTCTCTTTAGAGACAACACCTGGATCCACCAGTGTCATTGCATGTGTTTTCTTTTTACTAACAACAACTGCAGTCATTGCATGTGTGTTCTTTTCACATACCACATATGGATCCACTAGTGTCATTGCATGTGTGTTCTTTTCACAATCCACCTATGGATCCACCAGTGTCATTGCATGTGTATTCTTTTTACTAACAACAACCAGAGTCATTGCATGTGTGTTCTTTTTACTAACAACAACCAGAGTCATTGGATGTGTGTTCTCTTCAGAGACCACACATGGATCCATCAGTCTCATTGCATGTGTGTTCTTTTTACTAACAAAAACTGGAGTCATTGCATGTGTGTTCGTTTCAGATACCACATATGGATCAACTAGAGTCATTTCATGTGTGTTCTCTTTAGAGACCACACATGGATCCACCAGTGTCATTGCACGTGTGTTCTTTTTACTACCAATAACTGGATTCATTGGATGTGTGTTTTTTTCAAATACCACATATGGATCCACCAGTATCATTGCATGTGTGTTCTTTTCACAATCCACCTATTGATCCACCAGTAGCATTGTATGTGTGTTCTTTTTACTAACAACAACTAGAGTCATTGCATGTGTGTTCTTTTCACATACCACATGTGGATCAACCAGTGTCATTGAAATGTGTGTTCTCTTCAGACACCACACATGGATCCACCAGTGTCATTGCATGTGTGTTCTTTTTACTAACTACAACTGGAGTCATTGCATGTGTGTTCTTTTCACATACCACATATGGATCCACCAGTGTTATTGCATGTGTGTTCTTTACACAATCCACCTATGGATCCACTAGTGTCATTGCATGTGTGCTCTTTTTACTAACAACAACTAGAGTCATTGCATGTTTGTTCTCTTTAGAGTCCACACATGGATCCACCAGTGTCATTGCATGTGTGTTCTTTCTACTAACAACAACTGGAGTCATTTCATAACTATTATTTTCACATACCACATATGGATCCACCAGTGTTATTGAAATGTGTGCTCTCTTCAGAGACCACACATGGATCCACCAGTGTCATTGGATGTGTGCTCTTTTTACTAACAACAACTGTAGTCATTGCATGTGTGTTCTTTTCACATACCACATATGGATCCACTAGTGTCATTGAAATGTGTGTTCTTCTCATCAACCATAGCTAGAGTCATTGCATTTGTGTTCTCTTTAGAGACCACACATGGATCCACCAGTGTCATTGCATGTGTGTTCTTTTTACTAACAACAACCAGAGTCATTGACGTGTGTTCTTTTCACAATCCACCTATGGATCCACCAGAGTCATTGCATGTGTGTTCTTTTTACTAATAACAACTAGAGTCATTGCATGTGTGTGCTCTTCAAAGACCACACATGGATCCACCAGTGTCATTGCATGTGTGTTCGTTTTTGTAACAACAGCTGGAGTCATTGCATGTGTGTTCTTTTCACATACCACATATGGATCCACCAGTGTCACTGAAATTTGTGATCTCTTCAGAGACCACACACAGATCCACTAGTGTCATTGCATGTGTGTTCTTTTTACTAACAACAACTGGAGTCATTCATGTGTGTTCTTTTCACAATCCACCTATGGATCCACCAGAGTCATTGCATGTGTGTTCTTTTTACTAATAACAACCAGAGTCATTGAATGTGTGTTCTCTTCAAAGACCACACATGGATCCACCAGTGTCGTTGCATGTGTGTTCGTTTTACTAACAACAACTGGAGTCATTGCATGTGTGTTCTTTTCACATACCACATATGGATCAACCAGAGTCATTTCATCTGTGTTCTCTTTAGATACCACACATGGATCCACAAGTGTCATTGCATGTGTGTTCTTTTTACTAACAACAACTGGATTCATTGCATGTGTGTTCTTTTCAAATACCACATATGGATCCACCAGTGTCACTGAAATGTGTGATCTCTTCAGAGACCACACACAGATCCACTAGTGTCATTGCATGTGTGTTCTTTTTACTAACAACAACCATAGTCATTGATGTGTGTTCTTTTCACAATCCACCTATGGATCCACCAGAGTCATTGCATGTGTGTTCTTTTTACTAATAACAACCAGAGTCATTGCATGTGTATTCTCTTCAAAGACCACGCATGGATCCACGAGTGTCATTGCATGTGTGTTCATTTTACTAACAATAGCTGGAGTCATTACATGTGTGTTCTTTTCACATACCACATATGGGTCAACCAGAGTCATTGCATGTGTGTTCTTTTTACTAACAACAACTGGATTCATTGCATGTGTGTTCTTTTCAAATACCACATATGGATCCACCAGTGTCATTTTGCATGTGTGTTCTTCTCATTAACCATAGCTAGAGTCATTGCATTTGCGTTCTCTTCAGAGACCACACATGGATCCACCAGTGTCATTGCATGTGTGTTCTTTTTACTAACAACAACCAGAGTCATTCATGTGTGTTCTTTTCACAATCCACCTATGGATCCACCAGAGTCATTGCATGTGTGTTCTTTTTACTAATAACAACCAGAGTCATTGCATGTGTGTTCTCTTCAAAGACCACACATGGATCCACCAGTGTCAATGCATGTGTGATCGTTTTACTAACAACAACTGGAGTCATTGCATGTGTGTTCTTTTCACATACCACATATGGATCAACCAGAGTCATTGCATGTGTGTTCTCTTTAGAGACCACACATGGATCCACAAGTGTCATTGCATGTGTGTTCTTTTTACTAACAACAACTGGATTCATTGCATGTGTGTTCTTTTCAAATACCACATATGGATCCACCAGTGTCATTTTGCATGTGTGTTCTTCTCATTAACCATAGCTAGAGTCATTGCATTTGCGTTCTCTTCAAAGACCACACATGGATCCACCAGTGTCATTGCATGTGTGTTCTTTTTACTAACAACAACCAGAGTCATTGATGTGTGTTCTTTTCACAATCCACCTATGGATCCACGAGAGTCATTGCATGTGTGTTCTTTTTACTAATAACAACCAGAGTCATTGCATGTGTGTTCTCTTAAGAGACCACGCATGGATCCACGAGTGTCATTGCATGTGTATTCGTTTTACTAACAACAGCTGGAGTCATTGCATGTGTGTTCTTTTCACATACCACATAAGGGTCAACCAGAGTCATTGCATGTGTGTTCTCTTTAGAGACCACACATGGATCCACCAGTGTCATTGCATGTGTGTTCTTTTTACTAACAATAACTAGATTCATTGCATGTGTGTTCTTTTCAAATACCACATATGGATCCACCAGTGTCATTTTGCATGTGTGTTCTTCTCATTAACCATAGCTAGAGTCATTGCATTTGCGTTCTCTTCAGAGACCACACATGGATCCACCAGTGTCATTGCATGTGTGTTCTTTTTACTAACAACAACCAGAGTCATTGATGTGTGTTCTTTTCACAATCCACCTATGGATCCACCAGAGTCATTGCATGTGTGTTCTTTTTACTAATAACAACCAGAGTCATTGCATGTGTGTTCTCTTCAAGGGCCACGCATGGATCCACGAGTGTCATTGCATGTGTGTTCGTTTTACTAACAATAGCTGGAGTCATTGCATGTGTGTTCTTTTCACATACCACATATGGGTCAACCAGAGTCATTGCATGTGTGTTCTCTCTAGAGACCACACCTGGATCCACCAGTGTCATTGCATGTGTTTTCTTTTACTAGCAACAACTGGAGTCATTGCATGTGTGTTCTTTTCACATACCACATATGGATCCACTAGTGTCATTGCATGTGTGTTCTTTTCACAATCCACCTATGGATCCACCAGCGTCTTTGCATGTGTGTTCTTTTTACTAACAACAACCAGAGTCATTGCATGTGTGTTCTTTTTACTACTAACAACCAGAGTCGTTGCATGTGTGTTCTCTTTAGAGACCACACATGGATCCATCACTGTCATTGCATGTGTGTTCTTTTTACTAACAAAAACTGGAGTCATTGCATGTGTGTTCTTTTCAAATACCACATATGGATCCACCAATGTCATTTTGCATGTGTGTTCTTCTCATTAACCATAGCTAGAGTCATTGCATTTCCGTTCTCTTCAGAGACCACACATGGATCCACCATTGTCATTGCATGTGTGTTCTTTTTACTAACAACAACCAGAGTCATTGATGTGTGTTCTTTTCACAATCCACCTATGGATCCACCAGAGTCATTGCATGTGTGTTCTTTTTACTAATAACAACCAGAGTCATTGCATGTGTGTTCTCTTCAAAGACCACGCATGGATCCACGAGTGTCATTGCATGCTTGTTCGTTTTACTAACAAGAGCTGGAGTCATTGCATGTGTGTTCTTTTCACATACCACATATGGGTCAACCAGAGTCATTGCATGTGTGTTCTCTTTAGAGACCACACCTGGATCCACCAGTGTCATTTTATGTGTTTTCTTTTTACTAACAATAACTGGAGTCATTGCATGTGTGTTCTTTTCACATACCACATATGGATCCACTAGTGTCATTGAAACGTGTGTTCTTCTCATCAACCATAGTTAGAGTCATTGCATGTGTGTTCTTTTCACATACCACATATGGGTCAACCAGAGTCATTGCATGTGTGTTTTCTTTAGAGACCACACCTGGATCCACCAGTGTCATTGCATGTGTTTTCTTTTTACTAACAACAACTGGAGTCATTGCATGTGTGTTCTTTTCACATACCACATATGGATCCACTAGTGTCATTGCATGTGTGTTCTTTTCACAATCCACCTATGGATCCACCAGTGTCTTTGCATGTGTGTTCTGTTTACTAACAACAACCAGAGTCATTGCATGTGTGTTCTTTTTACTAACAACAACCAGAGTCATTGCATGTGTGTTCTCTTCAGAGACCACACATGGATCCATCAGTGTCATTGCATGTGTGTTCTTTTTACTAACAAAAACTGGAGTCATTGCATGTGTGTTCTTTTCAAATACCACATATGGATCCACCAGTGTCATTTTGCATGTGTGTTCTTCTCATTAACCATAGCTAGAGTCATTGCATTTGCGTTCTCTTCAGAGACCACACATGGATCCACCAGTGTCATTGCATGTGTGTTCTTTTTACTAACAACAACCAGATTCATTGATGTGTGTTCTTTTCACAATCCACCTATCGATCCACTAGAGTCATTGCATGTGTGTTCTTTTTACTAATAACAACCAGAGTCATTGGATGTGTGTTCTCTTCAGAGACCACACATGGATCCATCAGTCTCATTGCATGTGTGTTCTTTTTACTAACAAAAACTGGAGTCATTGCATGTGTGTTCGTTTCAGATACCACATATGGATCAACTAGAGTCATTTCATGTGTGTTCTCTTTAGAGACCACACATGGATCCACCAGTGTCATTGCATGTGTGTTATTTTTACTACCAATAACAGGATTCACTGGATGTGTTTTTTTTTCAAATACCACATATGGATCCACCAGTATCATTGCATGTGTGTTCTTTTCACAATCCACCTATTGATCCACCAGTAGCATTGTATGTGTGTTCTTTTTACTAACAACAACTAGAGTCATTACATGTGTGTTGTTTTCACATACCACATGTGGATCAACCAGTGTCATTGAAATGTGTGTTCTCTTCAGACACCATACATGGATCCACCAGTGTCATTGCATGTGTGTTCTTTTTACTAACTACAACTGGAGTCATTGCATGTGTGTTCTTTTCACATACCACATATGGATCCACCAGTGTTATTGCATGTGTGTTCTTTACACAATCCACCTATGGATCCACTAGTGTCATTGCATGTGTGCTCTTTTTACTAACAACAACTAGAGTCATTGCATGTTTGTTCTCTTTAGAGTCCACACATGGATCCACCAGTGTCATTGCATGTGTGTTCTTTCTACTAACAACAACTGGAGTCATTTCATAACTATTATTTTCACATACCACATATGGATCCACCAGTGTTATTGAAATGTGTGCTCTCTTCAGAGACCACACATGGATCCACCAGTGTCATTGGATGTGTGCTCTTTTTACTAACAACAACTGCAGTCATTGCATGTGTGTTCTTTTCACATACCACATATGGATCCACTAGTGTCATTGAAATGTGTGTTCTTCTCATCAACCATAGCTAGAGTCATTGCATTTGTGTTCTCTTTAGAGACCACACATGGATCCACCAGTGACATTGCATGTGTGTTCTTTTTACTAACAACAACCAGAGTCATTGACATGTGTTCTTTTCACAATCCACCTATGGATCCACCAGAGTCATTGCATGTGTGTTCTTTTTACTAATAACAACTAGAGTCATTGCATGTGTGTGCTCTTCAAAGACCACACATGGATCCACCAGTGTCATTGCATGTGTGTTCGTTTTAGTAACAACAGCTGGAGTCATGTATGTGTGTTCTTTTCACATACAACATATGGATCCACCAGTGTCACTGAAATGTGTGATCTCTTCAGAGACCACACACAGATCCACTAGTGTCATTGCATGTGTGTTCTTTTTACTAACAACAACTGGAGTCATTGATGGTGTGTTCTTTTCACAATCCACCTATGGATCCACCAGAGTCATTGCATGTGTGTTCTTTTTACTAATAACAACCAGAGTCATTGCATGTGTGTTCTCTTCAAAGACCACACATGGATCCACCAGTGTCATTGCATGTGTGTTCGTTTTACTAACAACAACTGGAGTCATTGCATGTGTGTTCTTTCACATACCACATATGGATCAACCAGAGTCATTTCATGTGTGTTCTCTTTAGAGACCACACATGGATCCACAAGTGTCATTGCATGTGTGTTCTTTTACTAACAACAACTGGATTCATGCATGTGTGTTCTTTTCAAATAGCACATATGGATCCACCAGTGTCACTGAAATGTGTGATCTCTTTAGAGACCACACACAGATCCACTAGTGTCATTGCATGTGTGTTCTTTTTACTAACAACAACCATATTCATTGATGTGTGTTCTTTTCACAATCCACCTATGGATCCACCAGAGTCATTGCATGTGTGTTCTTTTTACTAATAACAACCAGAGTCATTGCATGTGTGTTCTCTTCAAAGACCACGCATGGATCCACGAGTGTCATTGCATGTGTGTTCGTTTTACTAACAACAGCTGGAGTCATTGCATGTGTGTTCTTTTCACATACCACATATGGGTCAGCCAGAGTCATTGCATGTGTGTTCTCTTTAGAGACCACACATGGATCCACCAGTGTCATTGCATGTGTGTTCTTTTTACTAACAACAACTGGATTCATTGCATGTGTGTTCTTTTCAAATACCACATATGGATCCACCAGTGTCATTTTGCATGTGTGTTCTTCTCATTAACCATAGCTAGAGTCATTGCATTTGCGTTCTCTTCAGAGACCACACATGGATCCACCAGTGTCATTGCATGTGTGTTCTTTTTACTAACAACAACCAGAGTCATTCATGTGTGTTCTTTTCACAATCCACCTATGGATCCCTCAGAGTCATTCCATGTGTGTTCTTTTTACTAATAACAACCAGAGTCATTGCATGTGTGTTCTCTTCAGAGACCACGCATGGATCCACGAGTGTCATTGCATGTGTGTTCGTTTTACTAACAATAGCTAGAGTCATTGCATGTGTGTTCTTTCACATACCACATATGGGTCAACCAGAGTCATTGCATGTGTGTTCTCTCTAGAGACCACACCTGGATCCACCAGTGTCATTGCATGTATTTTCTTTTTACTAACAACAACTAGAGTCATTGCATGTGTGTTCTTTTCACATACCACATATGGATCCACTAGTGTCATTGCATGTGTGTTGTTTTCACAATCCACCTATGGATCCACCAGTGTCTTTGCATGTGTGTTCTTTTACTAACAACAACCAGAGTCATTGCATGTGTGTTCTTTTTACTAACAACAACCAGAGTCATTGCATGTGTGTCCTCTTTAGAGACCACACATGGATCCATCACGTGTCATTGCATGTGTGTTATTTTTACTAACAAAAACTGGAGTCATTGCATGTGTGTTCTTTTGAAATACCACATATGGATCCACCAATGTCATTTTGCATGTGTGTTCTTCTCATTAACCATAGCTAGAGTCATTGCATTGCGTTCTCTTCAGAGACCACACATGGATCCACCAGTGTCATTGCATGTGTGTTCTTTTTACTAACAACAACCAGAGTCATTGATGTGTGTTCTTTTCACAATCCACCTATGGATCCACCAGAGTCATTGCATGTGTGTTCTTTTTACTATAACAACCAGAGTCATTGCATGTGTGTTCTCTTCAAAGACCACGCATGGATCCACGAGTGTCATGCATGTGTGTTCGTTTTACTA